>JABFPJ010003238.1:0-16699 GCA_022817425.1 Gryon sp. ZL-2020 | reverse complement strand
GTTTTCAAGAAGTTTTCTGGAAGTTTTCAGGAAGTCTTATGAAAGTTTTCAAGAAGTTTTCTGGAAGCAGTTTGAAGTTTTCGAGATTGTGCGAAGGTTCACAAGAGGTTCTCATACAATGTTCATAGTTTTTTCAGAAATTTTTCAACAACTTTTCACACATTTTTCAGCCTTCCTACACAGGGTCCTGCATAGAAGGTCCATAGGAGTATTCTACTAATATATAAATATGGATGTTTGTTTGTTGGTTTGTTTATTTATCTGTTGGTTTGTTTGTTTCTTTGTATAAGCATCACGGAAAATCTACCGTACCGATTTAAACTAACTTTTGAGGGAATATAGCCCTAGGCCACAAAAATGTCGTAGGCTTTATATTTTTGCGATATATAAATTTGATGTTGAGAAAAGAAAATTTTTATGTCATAGCTTCAATACTTCGGGGAAGGGGGGTGTTATAGGGATTCCATAAGGAAGTCATAGGCAGATCATAGGGGTTCTTACTCCTATGTATGGATGGGTTCACAGGACGGTCATAGGGAGCCCATAAAGGGTCCCTAGAAGTATCTCGGGTGGAATTAGGGATTTAACCAGGACTCATACACGGTCATAGGGAAGGGGTCTCAAGGTTTCGCCCGAGCGAAGCCGGGTTTTCAGCTAGTATATGTATAACAATTTGTTATGACAACTTAGATTATTTTTAGAATGATTATTGTTATTGGCAACAATATAGTTTCGTTAGTTTTGTTAGATCTTAATATTATGATTCCAATGTTCCAACCTCCCCTATGGACGAAGATATATCCAAAATTATATAGACTGGATATTATACTTATTGCCGCTTTTATATATATTAGATATATAATCGCCTATATTTTGTCTATATTTCAAATAAGAGTTCTAAGTTATAAGTTCTATCTTGGATATATATGAAATATAGGTTTTATATCTTGTATATATATTTGGATATATTTTTGTCCGTAAGGGCTAACAAAACTAACAACAGTAATAAAACTAAGGAGTCTTAATATTTTTTTGAACTTAACTAATATTAAACAAAACTAGGTGCTGCTTATATTTAGTGTAGTTGGCAATATCGCTACTTCAAAAACTTGATTTGCCAAATTGTAAGTGTTATAAGATAATTTTTACTTTATATTAAATATTTAATGATTTAAATTTGTTTTAATTTTTTAAATATTTTAATGCAAAATGGAAAGATGTTTCATTTTTTAAATAATGAGTTTTGATGTTAATTAAAAGTGTTATTTCTTGGTACTTGGCGCAGTTTTTCCATTATTAATAATTTGTTTAGTTTACTTTATTATTTTTTAAAGTAAAGTAGTATTTTTTGGCAGCATTAATAATTTGATAAAATGTGAAAATTTAGAAATTTAAAAATTCGATCGTTCAAAAATTAAAAAATTCGAATATTTACACAAAGGAAAAATATATTTGAAATTTTTATTCATCTAGCTAAAATGTAAAAAAATAAATGTGTTTTTACTATTATGAAAATTAATGAAAAAACATTTATTTCAGTACAATTGTCTATAATTCCAATATTGAATACTGTTGGGATTTAAATATGGCGCGCTCTCGATTGCTTCTCGCTCCCTCTGAAATGTACGATGGTGTTGCGCTTGCGCGTATGAGTCTTGTCTCTCAAAACTCATGTACTTACTTACTTGTGTGATTTCTTCAACCCGTGAATGCCAACAAATACTTATCTTTAGCAATTAATATTTTAATAACTAAACGGTCAAAGAGGCTGTAATTTTTGGAATTGAGGTAAAATTATTCAAATAAAATCATATTTTTCACAAAGAAATTCTAAGAAAAGTTTTTTTATGATAGTTCTACCTTAATGAAATTACTAAAAAGCATCGATTTTTTTTAATGTCACTTCAATTTAATTAGAATAAAAATCAAACTTGTTTAATCATAATAATCAAACTAATTATTTTCATTAACAAAATGTTAATTGAGCTTAACATTTTATTAAATTTAACTCTAAAGTCAATTCATTGAATCAATAATAATTAATATTGTAGTAAGCGATTATTTTCACGGTAAAAAGCTTAGAAAGTACATAGGCAAGCAAAACTGCGCCAAGAGCCAGAATGACTGAAATAGATGATTAAAACGTTACTACAATGAATATGAGGTTTCGCGCTACTATGGACTACTCTCTTCCGCATTTACACTTTGGCAACGTGTGAGAGCTTGTAAGCTCACTGTGATTAACGCACATTCGTGTTGCAATCACACACGTATATTGGAATAATAGCGGTACGGTAATCACACTGTTTCAAGACCGATCGCTATAGATTTGTTTCGGAGACAATGTATGCTCACGAATGCTATAATCTCGGCATTGCCAATAGCTCATAATTAACTATGCATTTTTCCATTCAAACTTCAACTAGTTCATTTTCGTAACTTGTGAACTGGAACAAGTTGAAAATAATGTGAAAACAATGTTTGATATGTGTATTTTTGAACGATGTTTAATTAAAAACTACATACATGCTACATGAATTTAATATATATGTTACACACAAAGAAATTTTCGTTTAATATTTAAAGTAGTACGGCCGTTTTAATGACTACGACCGAATTCTTATTATTGCATTATTATTTTTACTTAATTGTGAAAGTCATTTTATTTTTATATCATTAATATTGTTATGATTTTATTATTTTATGAACTTTCAAATATTACGTTAAAAATTAAAATGAGAATAAATGATGAGATTAAAAGTTTTATACAAAAATAGCAAGGTTAAGAAAATTACTAGAATATCAATTAATCCATGTACTTTTTCTTTTGTAAATATATTTGTCATGGTCCTAAATCATGTATCACAAGATCTAACTATTGCCAAAAAAATGTAATGATTTTATTATATCAAATGAAACAGTTCAATATCAAGAAACCACATCTGAAATATATTTAAACAAATAATAATACAAAATACCAAATTAATATATAGAATAAACAAATATATTTATAAGTCAAAAATTGTCCTAAATCACGTATTCTTTACAATTGATCAACTATGTTTATTGAATTATTCTTCACACACACACATACATTCATCCATTCATTGATACGCAATCTGTTAAGCACGGTGTTCGTATAAAATTTGATTTTTATTTAGTGTATGTGTAAAGGAAAATTGTTTAAAGGTTCAAGAAATAATTTCAGTCAATTTGAGTCATAAATTATGTATTTATTGAGGCTCAAAAAAGTAGAAAAAGCCGAAAGGCATAAAAAACCACTTTTGAAATGTAAATTTACATGTAAATTACACTTTGAATTGACCCAAATGGAAAACGGACTGATATGAAGTGTATTTGTGTATATGTGATCGTGGGCCGTATGAACCCCGAAACAATATGTGAAAAACTTGAGTCATGTACTCAAGTTTATGAAATAAAGATGTAATCTTTATTTCGTTTTGGTAAACTGGTCTCGTGTTCTATCGAAGCAACGAGTGCAGTCAGTTTACCAATTGAAATTGTCATGCTTAGATATATCACAAAACTATGTGTTAATGTTCAAGAATTATTGTGAACTTTACGACTGATCGTGTTTTGTCGTGTATCTGTGTACTTTCGTGTCCGGATCAAGTAAAAGACTGACTGCAAGAATTTGTTCTTGCTCGGTCGTAGAGTACGTTTTCTCATCGTACTCCCACTTTTTACTGCGGGACCTTACTTTTACTTACCACTGCGGACCCACCATAAAATCATAAAATTTTCTGGCGAGTCTCCTCGAGTATTCAAAAAATACAATTTTATAGCAAACAGATGTATGAGTTATGTTAAAAGAAAAAAAATTAAGCATTTTCTCTCAATTCACAATTTTTAGAAAAGAAAAGTATTATAAAAAATATAAAATACGTTGACATACTCGAAGAGTGCTTGCCAGATGTGTCAAACATTGAAAATTGTTCCTTTGACGAAACACAATCCTATAGTTTTGTTTTTGCATAACATAAATATTTTTGTCATAATATTCTCATTTTCATCATAAATCAATAAAAAAGATTCTTATTTAATCGATTATAGCATCAATGCCAAATATGTTTCGAACATTAACTAATTTTTGTATAAAAAAGTAATTAAAGTAAAGAGAATTAGAAGGTCCTGAAATTATATAGATAAAGTGGCTTATCGTTTTCATGTATTGGTGGATGGCCGCGTTACCGGTTGAGCCTCCGTCGAACGGCCAAGTCGTCTTTACAATCGGCGAAAGCCTCGTCGTACAATTGAATGGCCAGCAACCTCGGGGAAAACGCAGCAAAGTTGGAAATCAAGCTCGTTCGTAGCCCAAATCATTCGTAGATCAAATAATGGCGAATGTTGCTCCGTGACAAAGTCGGATTAACCAAAATTCGAATGAACGATAAATATATTATCACGCGGTGGACCGTGTTCCACCGCGCAGACTTCCGCGGGCTTTAAAAAATCAAAAACGCAAAACAATGAACAAACAGGATCGCCGAGCGAGCGATCAGGCAAAGATTCCGCCGAGGCGGTAACGGACAAATAAAATAAAAAAAATAACAACTCACGTTTGTTTAAACAAAAATGTGAGCTGCTGGGCCGTTGGATGGCTTTGGCTGGCTGGCTTTGGCTGGCTTGCGGCTGGCTGGCTGCTAGGTAGTGGTTGGCAATGTGCGGGGGTGGCTGGTACAATTTGGCGGGGCTTAAATGGCGGGTTAATTCGGGCACGACAACGTTGGTCGGCTCTCTGCGAGCACGCGGCAAAGGGCAAGGCGCCACGGCTCGCAGAGTGCGATTCGGGGGTCACGTGTCAACCGGCCCGTCAAGTGCTGCCTAATTAATAGCGACGAACTATTTATCATAGATCGCCCGCTCGGCAGTGATTCCATGGTTCCGTAACCATCGGTTACAATATTACATAAACCTCATAAAACTAAACAGAAAGAACATTTCTAAAGAACGTTTCTAGACAATTAGAAACACGAATTAAAACATAACGTCAATCTAAAATTACAATCTTACCGAGGTTTTTTCACAAACACTATATAACTTTTCACTCAGTAAGCGAAATTACACATCAAATTTCGTTGATTTATTTTTTAACGTTTTTAGTTGTTCTTTCTTTTTTGTGCACTAATGGAATGATGACGATACTTTTATTTTATCAATAACTTTCTTTCTTTCTTTCTTTCTTTCTTTCTTTCTTTCTTTCTTTCTTTCTTTCATTCTTTCTTTCTTTCTTTCAATGCGATGTGTTTGAACGCATAATCGATTCTGATTTTGTAGAACTTTTAAAATCAAAGACAACCGCTTATCTCTTCCACACACACGAAAGCAATATGCCAATTTTCATAATCAAATTACGGGGAAAGGGACATTTCGACAATCAATAATGCGAAAACTCTATCTTTATATGATTTTATGAATTTACTTTCTTCATTTTAAATATTTCAAAATTTGTGATTTTTAGATAATATAATTTTCTGCTAATTATCGATAAACATCGTCATACACTTGTTATTTATTTATTTTATTTATCATTATTGTTATATAAAAATGTTTGATGATTATTTTATATTTTTTTTTGTTAAATTATAACAATTCTCCATTACCATTACAATATAAACAATTTGTACTAAATTCAAGAATAATTAAATGTACACAACAAATTTTTAGAACTTGATAGGAATTAAACCACCGTCCTCATAATTACTACGTCCTCAGCATTCGAGATATGACTCTTACTCATTAATTATGTTTTGATACATAAATTTTACTATACTGTTTCGTAATAATTTTACTGTCATAAAGTAAAAATTTTATAGAAATTTCTGAACAGACTAATATATTTATCAAATTAACACGTATATCCCAGCATTACAATATTTTATTATAAAAATTTTTGGAGGAGAATAAATAGAGAAGAAAATTATGTTTGTAATTATATCTTATCTCTAATTTATCATATCTTATGGGCGGAGTGTATTATAAGAGATTACATATTTTCCCACTATGTATTATTCTATAATATTTTCAGATTTTATGGATAATATTATTTCATACTTTCTCCTCACAGAATAAATAACTATTCTTATTTCAATTGTTTTATGATATTATATATCAAATGTATACATTTATTAAAAGCTATAATTATTACAGAAAAAAAACAATTTAGCAATAATAACGGATTCTATCTTTAACCCATTTGTTGAATAATTCACTGTCTTATGTTTGTTTGAATATCGAATATTAAATTTATAGCTTTAGTTTACACTGACGTGTATTCAAAGTTGAAACGCTGTTTGAATATATAACATTAGCTCAATTCATTCGCTATCTGCATCAAGTTTGTATTTTTTGGATAAAAACAATATTAGTGAAAGTTTCAAATGAATCTATAAGCCAACATATTTTCAATTATATAACGCAGTAATTCGAAGTATACCTGGAAAATAAAAGATATTTAGATAAAAATAATTATTACGGATGGAATAACAACATATTTTCATTTGGTGACATGTACTTATATTTAATGAAGTTTAACTTCTTTTCAACAACTAATAAAAGTGATACCCGTATAAACTGATACAATTTAGTCATTGTCATTATTAACATTAAGTATCAAGAAAGTTTTAATAATATCCCTATAAATGTTAAATCTTTCTTTCTTTTAATTACTCAATGTTTTTATTTTAAACATTTACCTCTCGAAAGATAATACCAAAACAATTTATAATACTGATTATTCCAATAATCCCTCTTAGTGTGAATTACATAAATGTATGTTTCCTTAATTCCGTTTTCCCTCAAACAATCAATTTACAAGCCATCCTCGTAATCTCACTCGAAATCTCAGTACAACTAATAACATCACCCCTCTGTCTCGTCAGAAGATTAAAAGCCCCTAAGTATTCATGAATGCTAGTAGCTCATTACGACAACCAATTCTCCCGAAGGAAAAAAAACATTTTTCCCTCAATTCGTATACACTTGAACAATTATTACCGGACATTTTAGCTCATCTCGTTTGATCCTAACCCTTATAATTAAAAGACGGGAGTATACATCTCAGTTGCCCATCTAAGTTATTATCTTTGATTTAAATCAAAAATATTTTTCAATGATTGATGAGAGCGATTTACAATCTATTGCCATTTGAATGACGTATTTTATGAATTTGATTACACGGTCTAGTTGATCGGTAATATTCAAATGTTCTTCGCGGGAGATCAGGGTATGACAAAAATGCCGAGTCCTCGTGCACAATAGTTTGTGAAGTCATAGTACACATGCTACGGGCTTCTTTAATGAAAACCTAAGCAGCATACGGTCAATCGAACAAAGACCTTTAGGGTGGTGCGCGCACATGTCTGTTCGCACAATGACAAATTTAATGTTAGTGGCACACTTCTAGAAGTACTTTCCTTTGAAGTCGTGCACTTGTTTCCACATCGCTGCTCTCTCGCTGAATGCACTGTATATTATGTTGCATTGTGTTCATAGATTTTAAGCAAAGTAATGGTCCTTTAGAATGTAACATTATTAAACACTCAGTTACGTCATTGAATCTAACAGATCGCATACTTATAAATTATTTGCTGCAGTTAATATTAACAAAAAAAAGTTTAACGCTAATAAAAACTTAGTCAGTTATTGTCATATACATTTTATAAAAGTGTTACAGTAAGATAGACACGCAGGGGTCAAAAGTGAAATCAAGACAATCACATTACTTGTTTTTAAGCAATTCTTATTCTAGTCATTGATTTAAAAGTATGGAAACTATTCGACTATTTCGAAAAGCTTTAAGTATCTATAAATCTTTTGTGGCTGTTTAATCGAATTAAAGTAAATTTTCATGTAATGCAAATCGGGGTGTATTTTGTGTTGTAGTGAAGAGCATTAAGTATGTTAAATGTTTCGAGGATAATTTCAGCAGGCTGAAATGCATTCAATTGCATTGTAACAAAGCAAAGTTTCGTCCAATTGTAAGGTTATTATCGTATTATAGACGATGGTCGAAAAAATCGAAGAATCAATAAATTATGTTTTCAAGCTATAGTTATGAATAAAAAAAAGTATTTTATGTTTATTGGAATTCGATACAGACAGTTTCTAATTCGGTATCAAAGTTATTAAACGTTGTTTGTCTTGAAAGATATCTATTTAATTGAAGTTTACACAACATATATTTACATGCCATGAAATCTATCGTACAATTTCATCCAAAACTTTGTTTACAATTTCATGTCATTTAGTATGTCAAAATTAAAATGATTTGTAAAATTTTGACACTTTTGACATTTTTAACATTTATTTAATTAATTAAACTTATATCTATTATCAATGTTTCATAAATAAAGTAATAGTATTTCAAATGTAGATGTATAATTTACCCATACAAGCAAGTTCTCATTACATTTCGACTAAAATAATTGTTCTGTCATTTAAAATCTTCTTCTCTATTATTTTTCATCATCGGGAATAATTTCACGCGAAATGATGACGCAACGATCAAAAAATTGATTAAAAACGACCTTTGCCACAGAGTGAGAATCTCCTTCCGTTGATCTATTCCCAAGCCGTGTGCAATTAGCGAATTACTGCCGGCAGGGGAATTAGCCAATGCTAATTTTCTGTCGATGCGCGATTTAACACTCACGTTGATTGGGTTACACAAAGCGTAACCGTTAGTGTGTTGATCTTCGTTTGATGATCAACGTCGAACATCTTGTTGACTAACATTTGGCGAAAGTCAAACACGATCACGTCACATTTAGCTTCTAACGAATCTACTGTAATAACCGCAGTACTCCCCCACATAAACGTTATTATTAATCCAAATTCAACACTCGATTGCAAATGGTATTACAACTAACTAATTCTATGCCATTTAGAGTTTCTCTTTTCCCTCTTTCTTTCTTTGTTTTTATCATAGCTTTGTCAAGCAAACAAACAACAATGATGAGAATGATTGCTTTTATTTTCATTGTATTGTAATATCTAATCCGTAAACTCACGCTCAATGGGCTTGCTGGTTGAAAAAATGTCGTACGCGATGGAAGAAAGACATCCGCGGGAATGCGCTTCCTTCGTCGTCGGAGTTGAAACGGGTCATGAACCGTTGAATTTTATCCAACGCAAACAAGCATGATGAGAATCGATTGTTGCGCTGATAACAAGAGAATGCTGCAGCTGGACGCTGTATATTTCGTTTCTTCTACCTGTATCTATCTTATTAGTATCTGTAAATGTTTTCGTCTTTTTCGCCGGTTTTTCTAACGGCTTCTTTGCCGCTCATTCCCTCACGCTTCCTTGTTCTACCTTGCGAGAGAATAATGAGGGAGGTGACTTGCTCGTCGCGCCGACAAGCTTGGACAATTTTCTTTTACAAGGTACTTTTGCTCGCGGTCCGCTGCTGCCTTGTTATCTGACATGCTGGACTACTGTTCTTTTATTCAGCGAAAAACTTTTTGACGATCAGATGAACGTACAGACGGAATCTTCATTAGCAAAATGAAATCATGCCGTATTGGAGCCACGTGTGGAAATTAATCGTGCCAGCGAGCAATTTGTTAAATGCGCTTTTGGGGCTGGATAATGCCTTCTTATTAAGCATCGGGATCGACAAATAATTCCGCTGCGGAATTCCTTTTATGAGCGCCACCGCCAGATGAAGCCTTACTCCAATTTATATTCTTAGTGTTATATGTATAATTGTATTCTTGTGGCAGTGTGCGAATCGTAGTGTTTTCATCTTTTTTTAATTTTTGTCTATTTCTTTCTTTTTTTTATTCAGTTGAGAGCAATATGGATTTTGCGGAATTATTTCGGGATAATGAGAATAATTAGACAGAAAGCATTCGAAAAGTTTCGGAGGAATGTATATTGTTTTATTACCAGAAACGAGCGAACAATATTATTTGCATTAATACGCTGTTCTAAATTCGACAAAAGTTTCAAAAACTTTTCTTATTGAAACGAATTCCCTATTTGAGGCAAATTTTGCATGACTGTAGGTTTTACACTCCGTTACTTTTACGTGTTACCGTTTATTCAACAATTTTCTTTGATAAAATTAAGAAAAGGTTACATAAATTTGTACAAACTGAAAGAAAACTAAATAATAAAGCATTACAGGATTTTTCTATGAAAATATCACAATATAGATATCGTAACATTCAACAATCCAACATTTCCATCTTATTGAATATTTTTTTTTTACTTTTTTGAGAAGGTAATGAAGAGGAAAATACAATATCATTAATTTTCGATTTGAATGAATATACAAATTTTTGAATGAATATAAAAAATGTGTAATGGAGCCATTGTCGTTTAAATGACGACAGTAATCGTTTTCGAGTATGTAACCTGGTTTTATTAAGAGTGAAAACTTTCGCTCCGTTGGCGTTAAAGGATCTTGAATATGGTTTAAGAAAGTTTGCAGAATTAGTGTTTAATTTGAATATAACTTTCTGATATCATGATCACATGAATAATCGGTCTCCCTAAGTAACCTAGGAGAATAAATCCGTACAATATGCAAACGAATCTGTTGAAATTTATTAAAATAATTATAAAATTACTTAAATATGTATGTATATTTTTTATACTCTTAATTTCAGAAGTGTATTTGATCATTATTAATTTCAAATGTAAAATTTATATATATATACCGTGGTATTTTGTAAAATTCTGTTTCAGTTACTTTGTAGTTTAACGAAATTCTGTTTTCCTTAAACTACGGTCAAATCTTAACTAAATTTATTCTAAACACTCAAAAATTTAGTGGGCGCCAGATTTTGAAGGAGTCTGGCACCCGTAGGATCTCGGGGTGCGTCGTGAGGCTTCCTCGTGGGGTGCGTTAAACGACACAAAAAAATAAATAAAAACAAATGTAATTGAATTAAACTATAGAGCGTTTTTATTTATTGTTGAAAAGATCACATTATAATAAATTTAAAGTAAAACGACGTTAATCAGGCACAGAAGGTACGATTTGCGTTGAATTAATAATTAAAGAATGATAAATATTTTATAGTAACAATTGTGAATAGTTTATTAGACGACAATATATAATATTCCAAAGAAATTTAAACGCAGAAATACAAGTTCTGGACTGTCGAGACCCTGAAGCTGATGGTACCGGATCCTGTGTTTGTACTAATTCGCACCAAAACTATTAACTTTACTTTGCCAAACTTAACTTTATTTTACGCGAACTGAAATTTTAATTATTCAAAATTAGAGCTAATCAAACTGCCGCAATCGGAAAAAGAAGCCCAATTTCTTCCGATTGGGGTTCTCCCAAAATCTCCCCTCCACAACCCATTCCTGGTGCGCAGGCCGGTGGAATTCGGGATTTCGAACGACTGGTGTGGCTGCCAATGCATCAGTACCAATCATCGGTACTACAGGGACCGCATTCTGGGGTCTTTCCTAATGGTCTCGTTGATACCGGCCTGGGCTCCAATGTCGTGCCTCGTCCCAGCGCCGTGTCCATGCCGACGAGCGGATATACATTGCATGAAGTAATGAATAAATGAAATTATCGGTACTTAATTCTAATTATTTATAACTTTCAGAGTTCGAGATGTGTCTTGAGCCTACTCAAGACACAACTCGAAGAAAGAAGATTCTCATTAATTACTCACTATTATTTCTCATTACCAATTAAAATATCGCTCTTTATTTTTCCCTTTTTAAAGGACGAGCCTGCAAAGGACGAGCCTGCAAAGGTCCTATGGCAAGGTCGCCTTGGGTACTATCGGTGTGGTTATGGTTTACCACAGCTACACCGAAACCAAGCTCGATGACTCCGCCGCGGATCTTTTCAGGAAAGAAGTGTGTGCTGCCATTTTACGCTTGCGTGCTGGAGCGAGGGCTCCCAACTTCTTCAGGACTTTCCTGAAGGAGGGTGCCCTTGTCTTCATGTACGCCGACGACGAGGCAGCTTGTGGTTGAAGAGTCTCGTCGCCGACACATGAATCAACGGGAAGGGGTTGCGTTCGCTGGCAATCGATGAGCTTCTGAAGAGTCATCGTTTGCTGGTGCACGTCCCCGACCCGGTGTTAACTCCCGGTGATGCTTTAAAGCTCATCGAGAATCAAACCCTCTAATTGGCCACCGAGGACTGGATCCTCGTCGAGGGCACCGAAAGGAAGGACAAGCGCCTTCACTTTGTTGCACTAGTCGACGACAGGGCCCTCGAAGTGGTCAAGAACAAGGGTTTCAAGCTCTTCTGCGGGTGTGGCAGAGCAGACTTTAGGCTGCTCGGCAGAGATACCGCGCAACAACAAGGGGAGGTTTAATTGTGGGAGGCAATGACGTGACCAGATTAGACTCGTCAAGCCTGTCCATCATTCAAATCAACCTTCATCATAGCAAAAGCGCCTCGGCCATTTTGGCCAGGAGCATGGCTAGGATGAATACAGGATTAGCAATAATCCAAGAACCTTGGGTCGTTAATGGTAGAATTCGAGGGTTGGGAGGCTGTGGCTCTCTGTTCTCTCATTGTGGAGAGGGCAGAGCCAGAGCCTGAATCATCGCGAAAGGAGTTAATGTTTTACATCTGCCTTAACTCTGCTCATCAGACCAGGTCGCGGTTGAGCTTAATAAATAAATAATAAATGACGGGGAGTGTGGCCCCAAAGACGGAGCCTGAGCATCTAGACGTGCGTCCATTGTACTCGCACCCGCCCAACTAGTGGGCAATCAACGGAACAAATCTATTGGTTTCTACAAAAGAGCTCTAACCAATGTGTCCCAGGGTGTGATCAGGTCCCTCAAAGAGTAAGCACTATCCGCCCTTAGCCAGCTTAACGCTGGCGGCATCAGTGATCACACTCCGAATTCCTCGACAAAATTTACCAGTCCCCGTCTGTCGACCTCTCTGACGTCCCCCGGAACAAGAGCCCCTCACCAATGAGGGTTTTTGCCTGTCTTGCTTCCGACAAATTTCATCGTGTCTCGAGATCCTTAGAAGTCCAGTCTCTCAGCTCCCGAGCACAAGCGCAATAGGAGATGCCTACCCTCTCACTCCTGTCCTCCGTCCACTTTTTAGCGAGTTGATCAGCAATCTTATTTCCAGGTATCCCAGTGTGACCTAGAATCCATACCAGAGTGACTCTAGCAAGTAAACTTAGTTCGTCCAATTCTACCCCCGCAGCCCAGCACAAGCTTCAACCGTGCTTGTGTCCCACACAAAGCTCCAATCGCCGTCCTGCTGTCTATGCAGAGGTTGATGTTCTGATATTTTTGGAAAGACAGTAATCTACTGCTTTCATGATTGCCATAACCTCCGCTTGGAAGACAGTGGCCCAATCATTGAGCCGTCCCCAGCATTTGAGGTTAGGCTGGTCAATGAAGAATCAAAATCCAACCTTTCCCTTACACTTCGATCTATCAGTATAGATGACTGTCCCCTTACCGGAAAGTTCCCTCCCCCGCTGGAGCCAGTCTTCCTGCCTCGGCACAATTTGCTTGTACCGCTGCTTAATTCTATTAGCAGGAGAGATTCTGTCTTGACACAAAGACAGTGCATTGCTGGATACTTTTTGCAGTATCTCACAGTGTCGCCCCCTCCTCTTTCACAAGCCATTCACCTGAAGCCGTAGGGCCTCAGCTCTGGCAGAAGTCCTGATAAAGGCTTGTAAGGATGGAGTACTTGTCAACACTTCGAGTGTCCCCGTCGGCGGCATAGGAGGAGCACTCGTCATCCCCCTCAGCGCCATTCTTTGAGTGTGCCTCAAAATCGGAATAGCCGATTTAAGCTCTACCCGCGGCCACCATACGATGGCCGCATAAAAACTACGTGGTCTAACAATTGCTTCATAGATCCACTTGATTTAACTTGGTGCAAGTTCCCATGTGCTACCAATGACTCTCCTGCACATCCAGAGTGTCCTGATAGCGCCACTTGCGCGCCTGAGCTTCCACGTGCTCCTTCTAGCTCAGCTTTGTATCTAGAATCACTCCCAGATACTTGACCGATTTGGAAGGAGTTATTTCCTGGTTTGAGTATCTGATGTTTCTCATTCCAATATGTTTTCTCTTTCTAGTGAAAACGATGAGCTCCGTCTTTTGTGGGTTCACTAGCAGACTCGTTCTTTCACACCAGCATGCCACTTTGTGGAGATTGCTCTCAACAAGGTCAATAACTGTATCCATAAAACTTGCCCTTGACGAGTATGGCTACATCATCAGCATAGGCCTGTATGTGGACACCTTAACTACCAATATCCTCGAGTAGCTCATTAAGAACAAGATTCCAGAGCAACGGTGACTGTACGCCCCTGTCAATAATAGCTCTTATTTGTACATTACGCAGACTCACCTGCAGAATTCTATTACTTTGCATTTCTGTGTCCCATCTCCCGATTGTTGAGCTCATATCATGTCTCATCCAGGCAGCATTTATGGCCACGTTAGTCGTGTTATTAAGCACTCCCTCAATGTATAAAAAGGGTGCCATGGCATAGCCTCCAATCGCTATCTCGTCCTCAGCCCGTCCCAAAATTTCGTGAAGAGCTTCTGAGGTGCTGCTTCCCGCTTTATAGACAAATTGTAGCTTATGAAATAATATGGTGATGCAAGAAAAGTGACTTTCAAATTTTAAACGGGACCGCTTGATTTATGAAAGTACATTAAAAAATAAAAATTTGGAATTTTGATTCGGCGAAAATAAATAATTTGAGGTCGCTACTAATGATTGGAAATTTTCATTTTTTCAATTTAACATAAAAATTGTAATAAATTTATAAAAAATACATCAAAATACTTTGAATAGATTATCATGAATTCTAAATCTACCATTAATATACAATTACAATTAACTTTAAGGGAAAATGGTGTTAATTTAAATGAAATCTTACAGTTATAAATTGATGTTAAAATATTGCTTTTTTATTGATATTTTAACATTTTTTTACACAACTGTCTACCAGGCAGAAACACTAGCCATTGCCCTATGTGCGGAGTATGCTTGCAGACAGGATACTCTGGCAAGGTCAATTAACATCTGCTCCGACAGTCAGGCGGCACTAAAGTCCCTAGCACATTCCTACACGGACTCGCGGAAAGTGGTGAGGGTGGTTGGGCAGTCAATAGGCTGGCTACTCGGAGCAAGGTGCAAATGCTCTGGATCCCTGAACATTCCGGAATTCTGGACAACGTAATAGCGTATGAGCTGGCCAGACTTGGGGCGAAACTCCAGACCGTCAGTGACATCAGCAAACCATACGCAGTGGACTTAAAACTGCTACACACCAATTTGAGAGAAACGATTCGGGATAGATGGATAAATGGCGTGGGATGCCGTCAAGCCAAACAATTGCTTGGACCGCAAGTAAACACCTCCAGGGCTAAAGATCTGGCTAGGCTAGATAACAAGCACCTGAAAATAATCATTGGGTTTCTCACGGGACACAACTGGCAGAGGTATCACATGTCGAGACTTGATCACAGCATCACATCTGTGTGCAAGTTTTGCGACAGTGCTACTGAGTACAGCAGGCATGTGCTCTGTGAGTGCCCAGTTTTGCCATTCGAAGACTGAAGTCTTGGGGGGTGGCATTTACAAGACCCGAAGTTACCTGTTTTTCGTAGAATTCTGAACTCTTGAGGTACCTCGGGGACAGGAATAGGAACTGGGAGAAGGATCCTCAGCCCCAGACAAATCTTGGTGTTGCCTAGGGCTGGGCTCCCCCGCTCAGACTAATTAACTACTAGGACTTAATTGACACTAGTTTATAACTCAGCAGTCACTCTATGGTACTTTATGTTCCTTACAGTGGTTTGTCTGATTCGTTTTACTAGGACCTAATTGATACCAGTTTATTACTCGCCTAGTAATAGGTATTACTGCCTGCTGATTTGCTTTAAGGTCGTTGAGTACAATGGCACAGTAGAAATGAGTGCCCTGGAACCTTGTGTTCCCCGACCCGCCACATTGACACAATACAAATATATATATACAGGGTGTCAAAAAAGTTCCGGGACGGTCAAATATTTCGAAAAATACACGTCAAAAGAGGAAAAGAAAAAACATGTATCGAATATTTTTTCAAGACCTATCCAACGGTACCCAACTCGACCCCCACCCCCCACCCTTCGGGGCGGGGGTGGGGGCAACTTAAAAATTTTAAATGAGAACGCCCACTTCTTTTTACAGATTCGGATTCTCCGCTTCAAAATACAAAAGTTTTGTCTGAAACATTTTTTCCAATTCACAATAGATTTCGCTGTAATCGTTTTTTAGATGATCTATTTAACGGTACCCAACTTGCCACTCACCGCCGGGGTAGTTCCATGTCAAGTGTTCCAAGAAAACATGGAATCAAATTAGATGCTCAAACTGTCCCCCATTCTGTTCTTGACAATAAGCAAGTCGATGATAAAATGCTTCAACAGAATTTGTTAAGTATTGTGGGGGAACTAAATCACATTCATCAATGATTCTTTGACGCAGTTTATTTAAATCAAGGGATTTAGTGTTAAAAACTTTCTTCAAATCTTTGAGATATCCCCATAAAAAGAAGTCGATGGGAGTAAGATCTGGAGACCTAGCTGGCCATTCAATTGTTCCTCTTCGTCCAATCCATCTATTCGGAAAAACTATGTTTAAATGATTGCGAACACTGAGACCAAAATGCGGTGCTGCTCCGTCTTGCTGAAACCATGTTTGGGC
>JABFPJ010003237.1:0-16701 GCA_022817425.1 Gryon sp. ZL-2020 | reverse complement strand
GTAATTTAGATATGGACCAAAGAAATTTGAGTGAATTTTATGTTCTATACTAGAAAGTTGTACAAAATATAACGTATTTAGTTTGGAAATTACAAATGTTCAACAAAGTTCAATTGACAAGCCTAATAATTAGGAAGTATGAAAAATAATGAAATAAATTAAAAAAATGGGTGTATATATAAAACTGGCAAACAAGGTCGAAACAACATTGGCAAAAAACATTGAAACAAGACGCATAAACCGAGGTTGGAAAAACGTTGGTATGCAACATAGAGACAATGTTGTAAAACAACGCTGGCGAGCGTAACACGCCAATGTCAAAGCTAATATCGGCCCGATATTGATCAACGATGTCGAAACGACTTTGCCAACGTCGTGCCATCGTCGAAACGACTGAAATTTTCCGGTTGGGTAGATATCAAAGCAGTATTTTTGGCTACCAAACGGCTCGACTGTCAATTTTCCTGTTCTCTACAACAAAAGTACTGCTTTTCATGACTGAAAGCAGTCGCAAAAAGTAAAGCTTTCACGACTGATTTCAGTCATGAAAAGCAGTACTTTTGTTATAGAGAGCAGGAAAATTTTAGTATTTCACATAACTAAATTGTCGCTTTCACAACCAAATTTGTTTCTGTGTAAAAATAATAGTAACTATCAATTATCTATAAATAAAACAAATATTTTAAATGAATGATTACGCAATTCTTAATTATAATTTACTTAAAGTAAAACTAGTCATTTCTCATTATGTAAATATTAATTATAATTTATAAATTATAAATCTGCAACCAAAAATTAGTTATTGACGATTTTACAAAGTTTTGTAAAATTATTATATTTTTAACATTTATTCTTACAAATGAATGAAATATATGAATGAAAGTATCTGTATTTTTATTTTATTAATTCAATATTTACAATATTGTGATTCAATTTTAAAAACCTGATTTTGGTATTACTTACCTTTATATATAATCATTGTAGATGGATTCGCAAATCTGCTTTTTATTTTACTTTTTACATTATTACATCAATTGTATGTATTGCCTTATTGAATAAATATGGCTCCTAACATACGACAATGTGAATGGTAGCAATTCAATTTACTCAAACCAGCCAAAACAATTATAATCAAACGCGTATGGCTCTCATTGCCATATTGCGTTTAGCAGTTCCTTTTTACTCATACTATATGACTAATTTAGTCAGAATTCTAACAGTACTTCCCAAACATTTGTTTGCGTGTGGAATATTTCTGTTCCCATATATTGCAAGGCATATATGAATTGTACTATTAATGTTCATTGTCAACAAAGTTCTTTTCAGCCATGTTCGTAGCTTTGTATAAAATTTTTTTTCATAATATATAGCTCAAAAAATATCATCATCTTGACACTTGAATCATCATTTCTTAATTATGTTAATTAATTTTTAATGTTCAGTCACATTAAAATAACACATTTGTATAGAAATATGAGACGTGTGATGTTTGAATGAATGTCGTCAGCTCATTTGTGGGCTTCGCATGCGATACGAGTACAGGAAATGCGGGCTACACGAACGACGAGTTTTTGTCGGATGAGATAAAAGTAATATAGAGCGCAAATTTTCACTATTAGGCGGTGTAAGGTGTGTGAAAGAAAATATCGTCGTTGACAGATTATAATTTGTTCAAAACGAAAAAATGTCGAAAGAAGAGTACGGCAAATGTGGCGAGCGGAACACAGGTCATATTTTCTGCCGCGTATATAGCCCGATGATGAAACGCTTCTCTGAAATAGGTTTTTATAATGATATCTGTGTCATTTCTATGCATACAAAGTATATTTATCCGAAATCGGAAACTTGTGTGACCGAAAGTTTGATTTCAAACATTATCATTCTGAAAATGTTTTCGTTATTAAATGAACGCATTTCTACGATGTCACATTGCTGTGATTTATGTTTGTCATTCATTATTTTATTATCCAACAGCACGATCCATTTATTTGTCTTGACAGCGAAATCATTTGGTTTAATAACTTATGTTGAACGATTATAGCACATTACAGCATCATTTTCACGTAATACACAATGAAACTGACCGCATAATCAGAACAATTAGTCTTTTATTCCCCGCCGGCTTATTCCATAATTTTGTGCAAAATTTAATATGTTTGAATTAACAACAATAGTGAAATTATTAATGCTTTCATTTCACGCAAATAGTGCAGTTTATTTAATTTATGAATATTTTGTTGTTTATCATTACAGTACTACTAAAATTTAATTATAAGTATGTCCTATAAAAGGCCAATTTCCTAATTACCAATATTTTCGATGGCATGATGATAATTTTGTTTTACATCGGTATTATATTTTTTGATTAACTGTTTTTCGAACCAACAAAAAGTTAAGCTTTGAAATTTTGCTTTTGTAGAGTTAATGAATATATATGCAAATATCTAAATTTTTAAAGGATACATGTTTTATTTATAATAAATTTGCTGTTACGACATTTATATATTTCTAAGAGAAACTGTCTTGTTTGATGTTTCGTGTTAGAAATTATTTCCAAAATTCTTCTAAAAACCGTTGTTTTGCCAATTTATAGCCCTTAAGTAACTGCGAAATGAATTTGGAGTCTTAAAAGCGTTAACGTAAATAAAGATACACTGCTTTACATAAATAATAATTTGATGTATAAACATCAGAAGCTTTTAATCATTGCAGTTTATAACATGTAAAGTGTATACACTTATATACGTATATATATATATACGTATATAAGAAAGTATATATTATAAGGAATATAAATAAACGTCGTAAAACATAACATATAGATGAAAAATAGCAAATACGGGAAAATGTTGAACAAGTGAAGAGAAAATGGGATAATACAATTTTTGCAAATCATCCGAAAATGTAAATATTATGAAGAAAATATGATAAACCGATTGTGTCTTGCAGGAAAAACTATCATAGTTTTAGCTAATATTGTCGTCATTTTGTTAACGGGCACAATACTTTTATGATAGACAAGTTATATTCTGCAATCCATGCAAATCCATGCCGTGAACTTTTATGTGCTAAGGGTGAATTTCATACTTTTTTAGTGTTTATATATGCTTTTTTAATACGTAAATCCATATACTTTATACAACTTGATAATATTTTCTTATAAAAGCATATAATTTTCTTTATTTTCAAATATCAATTTTACATAATATTTTATTTTATATATATAAAATAAAATAAAAATATTTGTCGTATGTTTTCAAGTAATCAATTGTAATTTAGCTAAGTGGTAATATTTTATTTATGTTTTTTTAGCATTTAATTGTTAACAAACTTATATGGTATATCAAAATGTTTTATTAATTCAACAAATGCGCTGAATTTGAATACAAAATATATGCATCCAATAAACTTGCAAACAAATATATCACTTCTTACAGGTATTTACATTTTTTTCATCTAAAACTTAAATCGCCATAATAAAGTAAGATAAATAATACTATATATTTAACCGAAACAAACAAAAGCGTCAATTTACAATTGAAAAATATCGTCCAATTAAATGTCACTACAAGCAAAGACTTATCTGTTGTTGACAAAACTTTTATCAGCATCGTTACTTCTGCGATTCGTTATCTAGCTCTAAATATTTGTACAAAAGAAAAAGTGATCTAAATGAAAAGCTTTTAATTAGAAACATATTAATTGAGCGACAAAAACACAGTATCACATAGTAACGTGACGCAAAAGAAAAAAAAGGTAATACTAAGATAGCAGTTTTAACAGTATTAAAATAAAAAATGGTACAGTAAAACCGGCTGTAAATTGCATTAAAACGTTTAAATATTACACGGAATAAACAGTTCTTTTAATTTATACAATTTCGCACAGTACTGCAAACTCAGAAGCCACTTTTTAACAAAATTGTTGGCATATGTATATGAGTTACAATACCATACAAAGTAGTAAACATCAGTAGATCTGTTTTTGCGCGTAGCAACAATTTAAATAATCATATAAATATATGAAATATTTTTGCATTATTATTTACAGTATTACATTAATTTTTGTTCCGACCTTTGTATTTTTGAAGTTAAACATTGAGTTTAAAAATCATTTTTAGAACTCATCATCAAATTATGATGTTATTGAAAATACATGAAAGTGTTAAAAATCATTCTAACACCTCAACTATCTTAATTTAGCACACGTTTCTCCTGGGGTAAATACATATTGAATTCAACTGCGTTAACACGTCGAAACAATATAATATTTGATCTCCATCTTTGTACGTTGAAATGCGACGATAGTATATTGAATTGCAGTCGGGCGGAGTGCAAGTTTATAACTGAATGACTGAAGATATTTTGAACTACTATTAATCAGAGTTATTCATTGATTTATGCTTGCAGTTCGCAATGGATATTCGTGCGTTCCCGTAGCTCTTTCGGAAGGTCTGGATATCCGGCTGAATATCGCGGCCAAAGCGGTGCGATACGGTCCTAATGGGGTCGAAGTATGGGCAACACCTTCTCGTAGTCCTCACTCCAATCACACCGTTTATAAAGCCGACGCTGTTCTCGTCACGCTTCCTCTTGGCGTGCTGAAAGCCTCCCAACCGCCTTCGGCTGTAACATTCAATCCACCTCTTCCTGACTGGAAAACTCAAGCCATCCAGCGACTTGGTTTTGGCAATCTCAACAAGGTATGATTTTCTCTCTTCCCTTTTCTGCTCCGCACTTCGCACCTCCTTCCTCCCACTTATACTTCTCCTACCATTTTCTGCTTCTTCACATTCTTCCACAGCTTCTTTCTACATCCGCATCTTACTTACTCACTTATTCACAGTTTACATCTGAATGTTTATTCAAACTTTGATCACGTATATCTGAAATTATAAAGTATGCTGTGTATTTTTAACAATTATTTGATTTTTTTATGTTAACTGTAATATTGACATTATATTGTTTACTGTTTTTTTAATTTATCATTGAATTATGTTTAACAATGCAATGCATTTTCGTTTTAAAAGAGAAAATTAATCGTACCAAAATTGTAATGAAATTTGAAAAGAATAAAACAACTGGTGGATCAATTGAAAAAACAATACTTGAGTGTTCGATGAGATAGATGTGCATTAACATGTTGTTTCACATAACATTTTTGTATTTCGAGTAAAAGCTTTATGTTACGTTTATATAAAATTAAATTTAGACAAACGCCAACACGTAGCTTTTAAGTCTAAAAGTATTTATTTTCAAGCGTTAATTTGTTCCGCAATTTTCAGAATATAACATTTACGATAGAATAGAGTTTAAATTCTTTTTCTTTTTATTTTTTCAACAGAATTCCATTTTACTATAATCTTTTTTGATTGTTTGAAATCGGTTAATTTTTATACAACAAATTTTATGACACCCTTGGTTTTTATTTAATGTAAAAGTAATGTTTTATTTTTTTGTATAAATACTGTTTCGCAATACTTAAATTTATTTAATTTTCCTTCAATAACCGAAATTTGATTTATTGAATTTTTTAATGATTTCAATTTAGGAAGTATACTACGATTGAAACTTTTTCATTTTCACAGTTTAATAAAATAATTATAAAAAGACAAATTGTTGAACGTGATGCTATCATATTTCATAATATATATATATAAACAAATTATTAAAATAAATATGTGTGAAAAAATTATTACAAATAATTTAGTTTAAATGTATACAAAATATATATTATTTAATATATCAGTTACACATTTTTTTGTTAAAATTACTGCATTGTAACATTATACTATTTTCAACGTATTCGTTTTACTTTTCTCTAAATTTAAATGTCTTTTCAATTCAGACTTAGAAAACGTATTTAGAATCATGAAGTGAATTCAGCACTTTGAAAAATTATCTTGTTTTCAACAAGAATGTATTTTATTGAATGTAAGCCACCTTTAGCAACGTACGTCGAATATTGTGCTTCGATTCAATTACTTTTTACATGAGCAATAGTTGATTTTGACATTCATACAAAAAAATAATAATAATAAATTTACCAGATGCGCTAAAATATAACTTATAAAATTGTATACTTTAAATTTGCAAAACTTTTAATTAATTCTATCAAAAATTGAAATAAGTTTAATTATCAAAATTAAAATGTCCCATTAATATAAATCTAAATGTGACAAATGATTACATTGTTAAATCGTACGTAACTTGGTTCTACTGCGAAGATATTGCAAGGTGACCATTTGTCACGTCACAAGAGAAATTCCTTACATTCGTTCAATTGATTTCAAATTTCACGAATAATATAATTAATTATGTTAATTCTTCAAATACAATTTAATTTATATCTCTCATCTTTTACCATCATAAGTTGAAGTAAGTCTTCGACAGATAAATAGACAATTTTTTTAATGTTTTTAAAGATATATTAATAATCATAATATATGAAATAAAAAAATGCAACACTTTCTTTATAAATCAATATTTGATTATATTATGTTAATAAAAAAATAGAATGTATATCTTAGTTTCATTCGACAGTAAATTATATTATAAAGATATTTATATATTATTCTTTAATACTTACAGAATAATTTATTCGTTTTATTTTAGTTATTTTAAAATAATACATTATTATTGATTGTAATAAATGAAAAAATGTAAATGTAGAAGCTTAAATCGAAAACTAAAAAAAAAAGTTTATTTCAAGTACTTTTCATAGCTAGAGGTAATGTATAAATTCACAGATACTATTAAATGCACTTCAGGAATGTAACAATCATGTAACACGTTAATTTTAAAAAAAGAATGCTGGTCATTTGTTTAAACATTTAACAAATACTGTGTCAGTGGAAAAAAAGTGACGAACAATATCGTTTTGCAGTGTTCCATAGAAAAACAATTACAGAGCTACGAAAGCGTGTACGCGTATCCGATGTATTTAATTTATTGAAGTAATCACAATTTTCAACGCTACAGATTGTTACGGAATCAACACATGTTTGAATTTCCCACACCGAAATTGATCTCATAAAATTGGAGTGCAGTCTCGTTTCAATTCGGCGTCGCTTCGTAAATGCAAAAACAAATTCCTCCGAAATTCAGAGGAATTTGTTCTCTTAAATACAACTCTTTTGCCCAAATAAGGCGATAAACGGCAAAATTAATGAAATCAATTTCCGATGCTAATTGGCGAGTTCGGCAGATCATACTACTTCACGTCAAACACTGTAATTGGTTAGTGAACTATCTCTTCGTCCCTTTCCCCTCTTGTTGTACACTGTCGAATGTCCTGCTCATTACCTTACAATGCGCCATTCTTGTTCTTGTTCTCGTTAACTGTTTGAAACCTGTCTTACACCGGAATTTAGACTATCCTAGTTGCGTCGTTTAAACTTCTTGTATTCCTTCGATTCGACACTTTGGCGTACAAATACTTAAACTCTGACTTTGTTTAAAATTTCGAATGTTTTGAATTTTGCATTTCAAATCTAAAGCATTACATTCAAAAGTTTGTTTTCAAAATTATAATTAAATTATACCTGTCAAATTTATTTAATTTTTATTATCAGAAGTACTTACTTGTAATTAGGATGAAAAACTAAATAACAATTAATACTTTTCCAATAGACCATTCTGAATGTTAAGAAAACATCTTTTTATAAACATAAATTCATATTGTTCATTTCAATGCGCTTTTGTTACTTCTTTTTTGTTTAATTTATATTACAAACATTAATTAATTAAGTAGTAAACATATTTAAAAACTTAACAATACAATAACTTCATTTATTATAATTGTTATTGTTAGTTAAATATATCTTGCTTACAACATATATTTTTAGCATAATTTATAAATTAAATATAATAAAATGCTACGAATAAATGAGTTTTCCCTTTATTATGATTGTATAAATAGAAAAAAATATTATTACATTGTCTGCAATTTTTTGAATAATTCTAAATTCACTTATAAAAACAGTGTTTTTATCTTGATTCAAACATGAAAATATACAATTAAATTAAAAATTGTTTGAAAGGATGCAACGGGTGCATTTAATTGTACCGAAACGGTAACACAAAACGAAATATATTTAAAGACTGTATCAAACAACTGTTTCTAAATTGAACATCATATTTGAAAAGTATTTTTTTATTTTCATTTGTGTACCAAGCAATATTACTGTTCATTAAATGCCAAACGTTTTGTCTTTAATTGTAGAGTCATAATACAAATTCTAATATCTAGAAACAAAAGGTATTTCTAAAAATTATTTAAAAGAGTAAAAATTATTTAAATTAATTTTTTAAATTTTATAATCTGTCATAAACACAATTTAATCTACAACTGATTCATTAATAAGATCAAATCGGTTTAACAAAGTGTCGACACATCTTCCATTACTCCTCTTTACGGCAGCTACGAGTATCCCTCTAAGCTCTGGTGCAATTAAGTGACTTTCATTATCCACTTCTTTCAACTTTCGTCAAGAAAAATATTATCTCTGCTTCAGGTTTGAAAAGACCATTATATAAGATATCACCTGGAAAACTCATTTTTATTAAAAGCATTATTAATTCTAACAGAAAAAAAGAAGTAAAATATTTTTACATTTTTTTTTTTATATAAAAGAGAAAGATCTGGTGCACATTTTCAAACACTTTGTGAACCATTCAAGAGATTACAGTTTAAAAGGAACAACAAAATAAAGCCTCCTGCTCACTTGCTTTCACTTATATTTTAAGTGTAAGCTAGTCGCTAAATTTTCGAGATTAAACATTCTTGCTTATTACACAACTTCAATGCAACTAACACTATAAACATAAAGTTATACACAAAAATCCAACTACAATGCTTAACTTTTAATTTTTGTTCTTTCAGTCCCGTCAAGCGAACAATTTTTCAAGTCAAAAACAATATTTACAATAAATTTCGTTCAGCATCATTAATTTACATTCGCATTGCGTTTCAATTCATTTCCATATCGGAAGTGAGTATCGAGCTTGAAGCGACGAGTTTGCCGGCTGCGAGAGCAAAGATAGCCCGCAATGAAACTTTTGAAATCACAATAAAGTACAATATTTTTCGCTGAAATAACAAACTTGCCCGCGGAAATAAAGAATGATAAAGTTTTGTGACGTGTATGTGTGCACACGAGCGCGCACTTCTCTCGCTTTCATTTTTTACATGTATATATATATAAAACATTTTAAATTAAAACTAACATCCTCAAGTCGCGGCGAGCATAAATCGCGTCCGAAAAACGATTACTTAACGCGCCAAGCTTTGCTGTATGGCATTGTCAATTTTTATTTACACCATATCCTCCAAAAATTTCCATATTATAAGTTCTTCCAACAAACTTCGACTTCCATTTTTCACGATGGCCCACAGTGAATGTTAAAAAAGCCGCGCTTTTTTGTTCGAATGACAAATATGCCCGACGAGAATGAAAAATTGTTGTTTTTGCTGTTAAATCAAACGCAAAAAATGGCGTTTCTTAACAAACCCCACAACAATTGCAAAAAGAAAAGCCAAAACACCATTCGAAACATCATAATTCGCGAATACAGTTACGACGACGACAAATAACGCAATTTATCGCTGCTTAAATTTAAGTGTCAGTCGGCCCCACGTTGTTGAACACCGCGATAAATCCCGTTCAGTGCTGTTAATTTCCATTCGCATCACATCTCGATTCATTTCAATATCATAATTTGTCGGCCAAACTTGAATCAGCATCAGTGCATTGGTAGTAGTGAAGTACCTCTAAAACGAAAGTTTCGAAAAAGCAACGAGGCCTTTTTTCTGCAGTTTCGATACTCCCTCCTTTAGTATTGCACGAAACAATGATGAATTATCAGTCGTCTTCGTTTCTTAAACCCTCCTTCTCCCCACCCTGTCCTGACAATTCTTTTTTGTACCTTTTTCACATTTTTGGGGGAAATACGAATGTTTAAACTTGCGAAGTAAAAAGTTGTGTCCCGTTTTTATTCATCGGCCATAATTCACGATAACTCGCATCGAGTTCTCATAAATTAACGTGCTTTATCTCTTTTCGATTCTCCGATTGGAAAAAGATAACAACTGATAATGTCTTTTCATAGCAAGGCGGAGAATGCCTTTAATTCGTTTGCGCGGCCGTAATGAAACGGTAATATTTTTGCGGCGCGAAAGCACCTAACCAAGGAGGAATACTCTTATCAAAAGGTGTTCCACGAGTCGCCGCGAATATCGGAAGAAAAAGTATAATGTCCCTTGCCGGTTTATATGTGCCCGCACGTATACACTAACACTTATCCCAGCGCATACGTAAGTAACGTAAAATCGATGCTAAGAGCTTGTTTTTTATCCTGTGTACCCAGGCCATCCCCCCTTCCTTTTTCTTCTTCTTCTTCTTCTTTTGGTCTTCTCCTCCCTCCCGCACTGTTTCCCCTCTTTTTTTAACCCCGGGTTCTCCCGCATCGCACTTTTTTTACACTCCTTTTTATTCCATCCTTTTTCGCGGCAAAAGGAATAGTTTATTTTTCTTCTGCTTACAGGTAGTACTATGCTTCGAGCGTATTTTTTGGGATCCGACAGCGAACCTGTTTGGCCACGTTGGAAGCACCACCGCATCTCGCGGCGAACTTTTCTTATTTTGGAATTTATACAAAGCACCCGTGCTGCTGGCCCTCGTGGCTGGGGAGGCCGCTTGCGTTATGGAAAACGTTAGCGATGACGTTATCGTGGGACGCTGTATCGCCGTATTGAAGGTAAACTGCAAGAACTGGGGTACCAAAAGGATACCAAAGAATCGCGACTCATGTCGGCCGACGTTCTTTTGAGATACATTCTTGAAACGGTACTGCAGATACGGATAAACGAGAGGGTATCTCAAAAGTTGAAATAGAATGAACGAAGAGTTAATTTAATTAATCGTAAGAGATAATTATCGACAAGATTTGCAGATGGTGAGGTAATTGGAGTAAATACATTTAAACAAGAAAAAGAGAAATTTTGCTTGTTCGCAAAAAATTAATGCGTTTATTTTTCTTCATCTTCGTCTTCTCTTTCAAGCTTTTATTTTTCGTAGAGTTTTATTTTTCTGGGAGCATTTTTTTAAAATAATAATTTGTGTGGTTTGTTTTAATTGTGAATTTTGATCGGAAAAGTAATCGGTTGATGACAATGAAGAAAATTAACTTTTAAAGTCACTTTTTAAAATACAATTAAGCCATTTTTTGACTTACTATATTTGTACATTGAATATGTGCTTCCAATTATTACGGATTTGCATGTTTTTACATTTTTTACTATGTGTACTTTTGACTTCACTTAAATAAAAAAATATGCATATTGTTATAAAAAAGTATTTCAAAGTAAATGTGTGAAATCAATTTTTTGATTAGACAATAGTACATTACGCAACAAGGGAGATGAAATCGGGAACTCGTTTTCCCGAGCGGAGTTTACAAGCCGAGCCGAAGGCGAAGTTTGTAACCGCGAGGGAAACGAATTTCCGATCATCTCCCATGTTGCGTACTATATTTTTCGTTACGAGGGAGGGAAAAAAGCCATTTTCCTAAATCTCCCTAGGGAGGAAAATGGCATTTTTCCGAGTAACGAAAATTATTTTTCACAAACAATCATGAAAAGAATATATATATATTGTTACAAAATATTTGTTTTTATAACTTTTATTATCAATAAACTTTGATATTTAAAAACTGTATATATTTATAAGATTTTCAATTCTCAATACATAAAAGTAAATTTTACTTATTACATCGAGAAAGGATCAAAACCTGAGAAAATCAATAAAATTTAATAAACTTTTATTACATTTTAAAATTCTTTAAAAAAAATTTTTACGTAGTAATTAAAATTCAAATACTTAACTGTCAATTCTGCAATCTTCACACGACAAGTTTTTTTTTTAAATAATTTGTTCAACTTTAATTACATATTTATTCATCATTCATGCAACGTCAGTATTTAAGTAAATTAACAATTCAGATTGTACGTACACATTTTTTATATAACAATATTTTTTGCTCGTCGACACTCTTTATGTATTATTCAATTAAATAACTAACTAACCTTACAATCGCAATACGTTAGGAAATGAAATTTCCCATCGCCTCTCAATTTATTGATATTTAAAACACCTATCAACAAATCCTTGTTTTAAAAGCATACAATCTCTTTCATTTTATTGCTTTTAAAAAAAACTCAAGGTATCTAGTGCCATCCGATTGTTCCTACTTTGCGTTTCTCGTACTCTAACGCCGGATTCGATTCGGCCAGTCCTGGTTTCGCTTGTTTCCTCGTTTTGGCGCACGCGGATGTCCGCCAAATCGATAGTAAATCCGGATTCGATGCATTTCAAGTACTGCCTTTTAACTGCCCATCTAACTCCATCCGGTCCGATTCGCGCTTGAAAAAATATACTACGATTGATTTAGAACGACGAATCAATCGCTCGGTTATCGGGCGTTCATTTTACGATACATTTCGCGCGATATTGTTTCGACCTTTTTTTTCCTCAGTTTATCGAACAATCATGTGACAGCTTTTAAGTTGCTTTGTAGACTTTGAACAATCACGAATAAAAAGAAGAAGTTCTCGAGTAAAAGCCTTTGGTTTTGAATAATGATTCACTTTAACACTTCAAAATGTTATTACATATATCTATACAAACTTTTAACAAATATTATAATTCTTCACGTATAAAATTTTACAATGAATAAAAAGTTACTCTACTCGCTACTTTAATGTTAAATCTCTTAAATAATCTCTATGGAATTATTAATCAATTTATAATTGCTCAATAATTTATATTATGAAATTCGGTGTTTGGTTCATTTCATTTGTTTGAACTTAGTTATCTAGATCTCGTTCCAAATCCAAACATTGATTTAAATTTGCCAGATGTATTCATATGTATTTAGTTTTATGCAGAAAGAATAAACTTTAGTGATTTCATCACAGTTTCTGCTATATACAAAATTATGTTCACTTACCTTTACTTATTTAATTATGATATTGTTCTTTATAAATTTTTTCTAATTGATTTAATCACTTTTCGTTTCCTGTATAGATATTTAATTAAACTGATGAATTTGAGATCTTTACAACATATGAATTAACGTGTTTCTTAATGGTTTATTACATTTATGTAACTTTTGTTACTATGTATAATAGTAACAAAATGTATGACATATATGTGTTCACGTAATTTCAAGACACAAGAGAACACAATTTTGTGAAACGGTTGGTCATTTATGTTGAAATTGTGGAGAAATGAATGCGTCTGACACGTACAACGACATTTTTGGTTGCGCAATTCCGGTGATTTTACACAATTCCACAATCAATGATAATCCCATCTGGAATACGTGTTTCTTATTTTGAGTTCTAGACAATCTCTAGTGTGTTCAACAAAACAACATTGGATCAATGTTGATAGCTTAATGTCCTTTTTTTACATCGCAGGATAAAGAAAATAAACTGCCAGATAAGTTTGGCTACTAGTCCTGCAATAAATAGTATTGCTTCAATCTACAAACACAACATTAATATACATTTCGATAAATTGTACCCATTTCTTCTTTATCTTTATGTACAAATTTGCGGACAATCTAAACTTAATTTGACATTTGCTTTTTATTAGATGTACGGAATTAAACATTCATTTAAAATACTTTTATAAAAATAAAATAAATGTATTATAATGAAATTTTGGTAATTGAATTTTTTATTGTGTCATAGTATTTTTTAAGTCTTTTTTTACCTGCACATGGAATTAATTGAAAAAACTTTGGATAAAAGAAATATTTTTGTTATGAAAGTAAAATTAAAAAAAAATCTTTATTTTGTGCACTTTTGTGTAAATAAGCAATGAGAAGAAATAAAAATTCAACTAAATTCAATCAAATTTAAAAAATATTTGACTTGATTTCTTGACAAGATTTGAGTGACAAGAGTTCTCAACTTTTGGCTAAATATTGCAAAATTAATTAAATATTTAGTTAAACGAAAAATTGAATCAAAGTTCTGAATGTATCTCAGGAGATATCATGGATGAAAAACGGTTAATTTATTATTGAATAAAAAATATTTAACTAAGACCAGCGATAAAAATCATTAATAAACCTTGAAATAAAGTGAATTGCATGATTGATAACTCATCCTTCGAATGAGTCGACACACGTGCTAGTTTTGACCCATTACAGAATGTTAAACTAAGTTTTAAACTCATTCGTCGTGAAACTTCGAAACTTCAATTTACGATTTCACATCTAAAATTTACTCGAAAATCTTGAATCAAAGTCATAATACTTTGTCTTCTGCGATTAAAACTTAAAGATTGTTTCTGGCAAATAATTTCCGTACACAATTCGAATTCCAAAAATGTTTGCCCTTCTTCTATATAAATGAAGTAATATAGTCCGGACGAGCTTTTATAAAAAGAAGTTATGTGCATAGGAAAAAAATACTTTTCCTCTCATATATAGCTGTGTAAAAGACATATAAACCAGATGCACAATGCAACTTGTGAAATAAAGAAAACAACAATAGTACATAATAAAGCAGGTAATCTAGAACTAAATAATTGCGATATTAATCTAGCCTGACCCAGTAAATTCAGTTCTATAAACAATTTCATTTAATCATAGTCGTCCGACAAAAATTTATCGTTTCATTTGTAATATTCTTAAAACCAATTTTTCGGAGTTTAATAAATTCATATACATTTGTCTATATCGTAAAAATACAAATAATATCGTAAATTTTGCAGTACATTTTTTAACCCAACGGAGCTTCATCGAATGTGTACTGCAAACGAATTAAACAACATAACACACGCAAACATATCCACACATATTCACACAAACAAACTTGCAGTGCAGTAGATAAAATAAATTTTCGAGAAATGCGCGTCTGCAAGCGCAAGAAAAGTTCATGCGAACAATTTTTCATGAAATGTGCATTACAAAATTCACGTTGAATGTATCCGGACAACAGATATTGACTATTCAATATCACAATCCAGTCTACTTGCATGTCGCTTGCAGGATACACTTTTGCTTCATATTTTTTCATATTTCTAAATATTCTGTGCACTCTTCGCAACTTCATTTGAAGTATATATAAGAGGTTTTTGCTTTTATTTGTGGCCAAGTTATAGTTTTTTTGCTTCGTCTCTGTCTTATTCTTTTCCTTCTCTCTTCTACGTCGTCTTTTTTATGTTTTTGCTACCGAAAAGAAAGTAACGTCGTAAACAGATACACTTGCTTTTCTTTGTAGTAGCTAAAGAACGCGAGCATCCCCAAGGCACACGACTTCGGACACTGTATCGGAAATTTCCTGCATAACTATATTTATTGCCACCGTACCATGAATTTGGAATGTAAATAGAACTCGATATGGAATCTGATGGAACGATTAGATACAAATAGTATTGAACAGCTTAGTCTGTTACAGCGAGTCTGATTGAATCCCATGTAAATTGAATTGCTATCGTCAATGTGCCGCCTTATTTTAATTAGGATAATAATATTAATACTACTGCGTATCAATTACCGTCCCTTTTTGGCTACGATTTCGCATCTGACGGGCAAATTTGAATCTTGTTCAGAATTACCACCCTAAAGCACCATTTAATCAGCAATCTTTAACACGTTTATGTGTTTATATTTGAAAGAGATTTACATTCATGTAATATTAATAGAAATGTCTCCGACAGAAAGTAAAAAAATTTAATTTCGTATAACATTACTTTACATATAGGTTATAAATGTATATTTGTATATAAAATGTAGTTTTTTGTGTATTATGAGTCCAAGTAGATCGAAAAAATGTACATTGCCCTAACAGAATGACCGAACTAAACATGCATATAAATTTAAGATAAAAGTAGCACAAATCTAACATTACTAAACATTTTTAAGTGAATTCCTCCCATTGATAATCCTAAACATTTTCTGATCAATTTCAGATAAGTTTTACAATCGATGATAACTTCGAGACTTGATCAGACTTGCACCGCGCTTTTATCAGAATACCTGACAAGAGAAACGAAAAACTTTTTTGCTGATCGATTTTTCCTACCTGGAAATCGGTGGTCGTTTTTCTCGACTACTTCGCAATAACTAGAAAATGTTCCCAGAAATAGAGGAATAAATTGCTTGTTCAAATTGAACACTGTCCAATTATTTTTAACATTTTTAATGGAATTACTCTTACTGCATTTGTCAGAATTATCTCTGACGTGTCATCTTCATTTTCATAACTATATATAAATTAAATCAAAATTATTATTTACGTTCAAGTGAGAAATTGATTGCGTTGAAAAAGAAATCGTTAACAATGATAATAACTTTGCAACAATTTCTTAGGCTTTTGGTTTCGTAATATGTTTTAGTTAGTGAGTTTCAAGTCGCGCAAATTCGGAAGTTTATTAGCTCTGATTAATGATGTTCCTCTGTGATTAAGAATTGTAGGTCTGGTGTCTCTTAAGTGATGCTAACGATACGTGTGGGAAATTGTGGATTTTATATCTCCAACATGTGATAATGAGAAAAAAGAACATTGGATTGTAGTCGTAATTTCTAATGAATGAGGAATTGGAAAATTAATTTATTTGTTTAAAAATTCTTAACTTTCTAAAATCGTATTTCTTAGATTTCTAAATTTAATAATTTTCGAATAAAA
>JABFPJ010003236.1:0-16708 GCA_022817425.1 Gryon sp. ZL-2020 | reverse complement strand
TACAAAGTGCATACAAAAGCGTTTTTTTCAATTAAATTTTGTTTAAAAGATTTAAAGTAAATTCAACTAAAATGTGTGAGAGAGACAGTAAATCTCGATGTTATTTCACCTTAATACAGATTGAAATTTCTGTATTAGTGAAAACAGTTACGCATATTGAAAATAAACAAAAATATTTTTATTTTGTGATTATACTTGTTCTAGAAATAAGCGAATTTTAATTTTCTTATTTATAAAAATAAATGAATAAAAGATACTTGGAGCTATACAAATTTAATATTTGTATGTAAATTTACTTCGTACCACAGAATGAAGTTGTCAAAAATGTGTTTAAGAACATTTTCTTTTTTAAACTGTTTTTTTTTAACATTGAAAGAACGAAAGTTAACTTTTAAATAATGAGACTATCGTAGAGAGACTTTGAATTATATGTTTTAAAAAAATAAATTTGTTAATGAATTACTAAAATTGTAACTACTTTGATTTTCATAAATTATGACAAAAATATTTATTATTTAATTTATTATTTATAAATAAATTATTCATTATTTTATTTCACCAAATGCAATTATGACAAGTAAAACCTAATTACAAATAATACTAATAAATTCATCCAAATACCGAAACTGAATTAATTAAAAAAATTATTTTATTATTTATAAGACATTTTGCTTATCGTCACAGAATCTATGTTATTTCAAGTAAACTAAAATAATCTTCATGTCACGTGTCAAATAAATGAAGCACTAAATTAATTATTTTAGAGTTGTAAGAATTGTGCTGAATAACTCCGCGTGGAACAATAATTGTGTAATATCATTGAAAACCATTATGAAAGTTATCGTAGCTAATTCCATTTATTAAATAAATATATACAGCCTGAAATGTGTTGTAAGAAATTATTGAATTAAAAACGAATTTTTACTTTCTTTTGTATATTCTACAAAAAGCTACATTTATTAAAATAAAATAATTATACATTATTATTGTATAAACATATTAAACCTTTTTAATTGCATTTTTTGCAACAGACAACTTCTCCTCCAATGATTAAAATTACTCGTTAAAACTAAAATATTTTCTCTTGCAAACTCTAATTTCATGATTTTAATTGGCATATCTCTGATAAAACTCCAAGAATATATTTATTTCATTTTTGTATTGTTTTTTATATAAAAATGAATCAATATTTTTTATTTGTTAAGTGGAAAAATTAAAAAAGAAACTAAAATCATATTTATTTCATCAAAACTTTAATCGTTTATTATGTGTAAATAATGCGGAGTAAAATCATAGTCACAACTGAATTATAATTTTTATTCATTTTCATTGAGAATCTTTAATACAATTTTATTAAAATTCACTCTTAAAGAATATATTTGACTCAAGATTTTCTCTGAAAATTGAATGTATTTTTCTTGGAGTATTAAAAACATTATTTTCATGAAGTAAAAATATACTGTATATGAGGTCAAATATTGTAGAATAAGTTTAGAAAGTACTATATATAATTGATTACAAATGCATTTACAATGACATTAAAACATACATTACTGAAAGTAAAGTGGTCGAATTGGATAGCCACTTTGTGGCCAGATAATTAACTATGCTTTTCTGGAAGAATTTGACAGTTTCATTACTGCTTTATCTGCAGTTATAATTATAATGAGTTCTGCATTCACAAACAATACGCATTTCAATTAGAAGCGCATTTAATTTATACTTAATTGCTGAAATCTGCATGATTTTACCTAATTATGTAACATCTGCAGTGTTTTTCCCAAAAAATTCAAATAGTCTATACACAACAACTCTACTTGATAACAAAAAATGTTATATTTCGTCTGGAAATAATATTATAGGCATTATGAGTATATCAGTTTAATCGGTAATTAATATTCCACTAAATATAGAATTGACTTTGCAAAGAGGTAAAATACGTTTGACTAATGATTTGAATGAAGTAATTAAATCTAAAGAAGAAGGATGAAGTGATGAGAATTTGACATGGTCTGGCGTAACGTCGTGCTTGCTGTTAAGATAATGTGTACAAAGTATATAACAAGTGTACACTTGAAGGAAAATAGAACTATGCTAAAAAGATGCTTAATACGCCTTCATCAGTCACTATTCAGAAAGAGTCTGACAACCACGGACGAGTATCATTGATGGCCTTAATTTACTCTGTGGATCATTTTTTTTTCTTTTTGAGATGCTTCTTGTCATGATTCTAAAACACGCAAAACCAGTCACTAAGTAGAACGTGTCAGGTTTATTAACTAGATTTATGCAAACAAATTAAAATTAAAGCGAGAATTTCGCGCTTTTCTATTTATAGGATACGCCAAAAATTTTGTTCTAATTCTATCATCTTTACTTGAGTTTAAGTTAATTATTCGCGGCACACTTTAGAATCACTTAATTTACGTCAACATTCATTGATGAATAAACTTAGTTATTTTGATTGATACTTTATTGAACTGATATGATTCGAAATTGTTTAGACCTTTACTTCGATGGATTTTGATTTATTAAAATACAAATGTCTAAAATGTTCAATTGAAAGATTGCAAATTTTATTAAGATAGAACAAAACCAACATTATTTTTTAAATACGCTTAATTGCTTTTCTGTCATTGAATTAAAAATACAAGTTGTAATATATTGCGTTTAATCTCCAATTGTACTATTTGCGCGGGGTTTTCACATTTCATTTCCTAAGTTGCATTATTTCGGGAATCGCGGAATTGAATGATGTTGGTCAAAATTGTTTTGAATGATGATGTCAGTTGACTCTGAACTACGAACGGATACAGACAAGAAATATTTATGTAACTATTAACAATTTTTAAACCATTTTTCGTATCTTTCTGTATTTACTTTGTTATTTCTCTCTTTCGTGGATGTATTGAATATGAAAATGAATACCCGCGTGGAAAAATTAGTCTGGATATATTTTGGCAAAGTGTATCCAGACTACATCCATACTATATCCAGACTGCTTTTTCCACTATACAAATGGTATTTGCATTATATACGAATATTGAATGATTTATATTCTTTGTCATTGAATGGAACAAAGTGAGCAAAGTACTGTTTGTCTAAAGGCAAATCGCAATTCAGAGAAAGGTTTTTTCGAGCACAGAGATTGATAGAGATGAAAATGAATTAATAGATTGAAGTAAAAAATTGCACTTTTTCATCAAACTTTAATAGAAACGCACTGTTGTAACTTGCTTTAACTTTGTTATTTATAAACAAGCAAAAGTAAATATCTCGGAATTGTTTTAAACTAGCTTTTAATAATTATTCAATAATTCTTTTATACAAAAAAGGTTTCTTGTTGATTCAATAAATAATTTTACATGAACCCAGTCTTTACTTTGAACTTTCCGTATAATAAATTGTATGTAACGTTCATAAAATGATGTATTAGAAAGTAACATTTATAATCTTTCGTTTTCTGAAATTATGAGATTGACTAAGCAGAAGTTTAAGCACACGTGATTTTACAGACGTAGCATTGATCGCGTAATGTAAACACAAGTGGCGGTGCCAGTCTCGGGTATGATATTCAAGTTGTTAATTTTGGCATAAGTTGACATATTCTATTACATTGTAAGCACTTCTTACTTCAAGGCGTCACGTTTATCACTTTCCAAGTTAACGTACACCGCACATGAGAAATAGACTCATACTTAAACTATTTGGAAAGTTCACCATTTTAATGACAAATAACTTGTTTGAAAAAGTGTCTGATTAATTAGTTTTAATAAGTATTCAATATGTCTGTTTGATTTTAATTTTATGTCTGTTTAAAACAAAAATCGCAACCACAAAAGTAATCTTTGATCCAAACACGAACAAAGAAAATTGCACGATGAATATTAAAGTTGCATTAATTTTTGTTCACAAATGCTTTCTCAGATAGCAAATAAAACTTTATGATAGGTTTTAATAATTTAAGTTTTTTTTATTATTAAAAGCTAAAACGAATAACACAACCATTTGCATTTGACGTAAACCACTCAGAAACTAAGATTAGTTATATCAACAAAATAATTTGGTTAAACAAATTTAATTTTAAAAACTAAACTTTCTGGTTCAAAAAACAAAACATTAATTTGAGAATGCTATTCTCAATTTTCCATTTTGTATAAGCAACTAAACCTTTTTGATGAAAGAACAAAAAATGTGTTATTTATGCAACTAAAATTTGGTCAGCTACACTAAATTGTGTTGGTTCCTGCAATACGAAAAATTGTATTGAAACAGAAAAAAATGTAGTTTATGAAACTAAAAATTTGACTTGTTACACACCTTATACTGCTTGGTTACTATACAACTATATTTTTGGTTTTCACAATGAAAAATATATTTGTGTCTACATCTCTCTTTTATATGAAAAAATAATTTTCTTTATTAATATTTTATTATTATAATAACAATTTATTTGTTTATAATTAATAATATATTCATTATTACTTAATTAATTAATATAATTTTATGAATAATTATTGAATAAATAATATCCTATTATAATTAAAAAAAATGATAAGTGTGTTTCCCAATACGCAATTTAATTCAAATGATACCTTAGCTTAATGTGAAAGATAGCAGATGAACACTTGGAATACAAGGGATTCGATTCTCGCCAACGAAAGTTTTTTCAACTTCAATAATAAAAAGAAATAATAATACGGAATATTATTATAAAGAATAATTAAAATAATTTGATAAAAAATAAGTAATTGATATTTTAAAAAGATTTTGTTTATTTTTTATGTAAAAAAAAGAAATAAAAAATTTTGTTGGCAGAAACAAAATATTTTTTAAGTACAATTAAATAATTATTTTGATACAATTAAATACATTTGTTGATGTCAAATTTTGTTAGTTGGTTTGAACAAATAAAAGTAACTAAATTTTGTTGTTGTGTTAACTAAAAATTGGTTGGTCATATATTTACCAAATAATTTGTTTGTGGTAACCAAATATTAGTTCTTATAACCAAAGTGGATTCTGAGTGACTGACGCAAACAATAAATTTGATCGCTTATTAACGTTAAATGAATGGAAAAGTTTATATACAGATATACAAGATTTTAATGTTTATCATATATAGTGGCGTATGGTAATCCTATCGGAAAGTAATTTCAGTGTTGTTAAATTGTAATACTCGATAGTATTGCGTGTGAACTGCAACATCGCGAAACAAATAATCCGCAGCTAATTACGATACACTGACGTAGTAAGTTGAAATACAAGGCAAAAAATCAGATGATTGTACTGTACTGTACGTTCATTTCATACGCAGTCTAAAGTTATTCGACCAAAAAAAAGAACACGCCTATTTAAATCGACTTCTTAAATTAATACGAAATTAATCAGAAAAGTGCGAAATATTTTCCTGTAATGTATTTTTTCAAGCTACAGAAAATCAAAATTAATGCATATTTCTGACTTTTCCTTACAAGACAATAGCAAAACCAAGAACAAACATTCTCATTCATTTATCATGCAATATGTCTTATTTCATCACGTAAAATGTTAACAGACTCGTTGGACCATATTGTTGACTCAAACTTTGCACCACGTGGAGCGTATATGATTTTTAAGATAATATTTGTCGACACCAAACGACTTGCGCAGCGACGTACTTTGCGGATGTTAATTTGTATGAAAAGTGCATCCTGAAAAATAAGTCATTCTTTCGATTCGCTTGATCATTTCTTCTTCCTTGTTTTTTCCATCATTTACGTTAGAATAGAAAAACATTATTATCCGTGGACCGTCCAGTCATGAAATGAGGTTTTGTTTTTCAAAGCCGAAGGATTAATCGAAATGAGAAAGATTATAATATTGGTTTGTCATTGTCGAACGTCTGCACAATGTTTACTTGGTAGTCTGACTTATGGATTTGACTTTCATAAAGTACTTTATGAAGAAGAACAAGAAGAACAAAAAAGATAAAAAAGATAAATAACATAATAACAAAAAAGGTTATGACAATAATTGAGCAATTGAATGACATGAATTAAATCTTTGACTTCGGTCAAACTTTAACCTCTGACCTAAAAGAATATTTATATCGGCCGGCATCTTTTTGGTCCGCGATGGTGGTGCATTTTTAATTAATTGTAACGCCGATGCACGCAACAATATATTTCGCAACACTCATTAAGTCGTTTCGTGCACATAAATCACGACAGCTTCCGTTCTAAACGAAATTCAAAATTAGCATTCGGTATGTACGATTGACCCGTTAGTTCCACGAAACGCGCTTTACGTCGTAGTACTACGTCAGAAAATGAATTACAGGATTCAATTCCAAATGCACCTTTTGCAGCTATGAGCATATCTCGATACTCGTGTTATTTTAAGGAAGAAGGTCTGAAATGATATCATTATATTTTTGTACAGTTCGGAGTATCAACGTTACTTAATCAAATGCAAGACATTACGCTTACGTAATAGATAAACAAACAGCAATGAAAGTATGTTGAACAAGCATGTTCGCTAAACTTGTATATTCTAGCCGTTACTAAAAGGTTAAGGTAGTTTCAATATTAATCATCATTTTCATATTCACTTTAAACATTTCCATTATTCTTATACGAAAGTACAAAAAAAGGAAAGAAAATGAGCAAAAAGTTGAGATGTGATAAGAAACAATTCAATCATCTGTAAAAATATACATTTGATGAATTTGTATTTTTAAATTTTATTACTACAAGAGATAATTGTTTCTGATGAGCAATCGGAAAACGAATTATAATGCAAATAATTCCCCATCTTTGTGATAAAAGAACATTTTTTTCCCGGTATTTATTAACAAAATCAGTTGTACAAATCAAAATGGCATTTAAATGTTTGCTCGTCATTGTTGATTTTGCAATTGTTTATGCATTCGTGGATATACAATGCACGAAGAAAAGTGTAATTAGATAAAGTGATATTGGGAGTTGCGAAATTTTAACACTCGATTTGCATTGCTAAAATGACCAAAAAGGGGGAATAAACAGAGGCTGTGGTTTATCAGTGGCTGCTGTAAGCGTGTAATTAGTTGCAATTACTTTGCAATCGAACGTGGGGATCTTTGCCGTCCGTGTTCATAATTGTGTCGGCCGCAATTTTGATGCAATATATTTCGGGCCGGGGCAACTTTGCACATATCCTTTGCTCGCCACACGTATAAACGCTTATGCTTCAACGTGCGTCTGAACGCTTGTGACGTCAAAGATGGCCCTGATGGATTGTATACGTTTCTTCATAAATGCTACTCGTACGGACTGATCGGTTTGATACACGATATGATAGATCGATTTAAGAATAATTCAGATGTTGCGTATCGTTCAAAGGAGCTGCTACTTGAAGATGCAGTTGTCAAGATGCAGAAAGTTAACGCTGATGTCGGATAATAGCAGCCGATGACAAGCAGCGTGAAATCAATTTACAAAGTAATGTTTTGCTTGAATAACGCAAGTGATTTTTAAGTACATACAAATTTATTTTTATTTTCATCATAAAGAATCGTGAAATAAATGGATAGAAAGTTTTTGGTATAAGTTTTACTCGAACGAGATAATATAAATTCATAAATTCATGTTACATAATTGAACTGATTAAGAATACAGAAAAATGTTGCTTTTAAAAATAAGTAAAAAATCGTTTATTTAATATTTAAATATATCAGGTAAAAAGAAAATGATAATTTTTACCTTGATTATAGTAATACTTAACATATTATGATAAAGACATTCTACTACCGTTTCTTTTTCTCTATGTAATGACAAACCTTGTTGAATTAAAAATTACAGCTAATTGAACTGACAATTCATTTTGACTGAATTTCTTTGTTGACATAAGTAAATTATTTTAGTTGTACATCGCAATTCGTCTCAAGATTTAGTCAACTTTAGTGATTTAAGCGAAACTTTTTCAGAAAGTCCACAATGATAGGAAATTCAATTTGAGAAATTGGACTGTTTTTCAAATAACTTTGATAATATAATAATCAAGAAAATTGGATCGTATAAATTGTATTAGTCAAAAATATATTAATGAAACAATTTGACAGGCTATTCGTATACATTAAAACAGGTACATTTATTGAAAAAGTTTGATTTGTTGGATAAGATTTGCACGATATAGAATTTTGATTAATATTACATGAAATGTTCGTATTTCACATATCAGTCGAATTTTTATGTTGTTATTAATGGAAAAGTCTGGCTATTATTTATCGAAAACTATTATTTACTGTCAGTAACACTCGTCCTAATTTCCATAAGCAAACACATTTTCTGATAATCCACATGTCTGGTATTACTATATAACTAAATCACTCAATGTTCAACTACGTGACAAATTATCCCAACCTAACGTGAATTAATTATCTTTACCACAACTCATTTGAACTATGTTAATTATTTGAACATTTTTATCTGATTAAAGTTACTTGGAATTGTAAATACTTGTTATGCGAAATGCTAAAAATAAATGTTTATTTTTTTGAATCACACTTTACAGAATCATGATTCAACTTTACAGTGTACAATAGTATTTATGCACAATTATTAGAAGTCAGCACGTAAGAGCACGTAGGAAATAGAAACCTTATGAAGTTTAATAGAGAAGTGTTTATCTGGACAAAATTAGTAACCATTGACGTTAGGATGATAAACTCATTATAGTGAATTAATAATATAATGACGCTCATCGAATTTACCGAAGGAAACGATTTTTAGCGGAAATAAAGTTGAAAATACAAAACAAAATTATTCCCTGAAAATAGTAATTAATGTCATTTTTAAATTAACGAAATAAATTACACAAAGTGCTAAAACAATAACGCAAGTTGTGCAAATTTAAATAAAAAAATTTTTTGCAATAATCATGCAATTATTTAGAGGAAAAAGCGGAAGAATTTTTTTTTTTTAATGAGTCAATATTCAAAATGATTTCGATTGGTAATAACCATTGAGTGTTAATTATAACTGATACCATCTACCAATTTAACCAACACTGATAAATCCGTTAATGAAATGAAAAAATAAAAAGTGACCTGATTTTTTTTTAGATTTGATTAACTATAAATTTAGTTTATCTTACAGCAGCTCTAAAACTAGATTAATTAAACAGAACATTCAATAGATTCAGCTAAACGTCTTTCGAATAAACAAAAGCAGCAATTCATTACAGCAACATGAAATTAAATTTCAATATTCGATAATGAAATATATACCTTTGTGCAATTACTCTTTGATGAAATATATTACATGCTTGTAAAAAATGTATACATAAATAAATATTTTTTTCTAATCGTACAGACTTAATGAAAAACAATTTCGTTCATTGTGAAATGATAAGCCATTCAATAATTACGATCATTCATTGCAATCCAAATGATGTGGTGATTGTGCAATAATCATTGTCTACAGATTTATATTTGCACAAAAGACCGATGAATTATTTTATTCGCGTTCATGTTTTGCTTATATACTTTTTATGCAAAAATTTGTGTCTGCGCAAATATCGACACAATGTTCATTTTTCATTGAAATTATTGGTATAATTATTTATCATAATGATTCTATACACATTATTCATATTGCGGATTTTAAAAACACATACAAACACAACGTTGTCCATTACGATAATTGCATTATCGATTACAAAGTTTTCTCATTTGTCAGTCGCAAATAAAGTGAACCAAAGTAAATTGTTGTATGGAAATAAGTTCTGCAGCGTTTGCAAGTAATTTACATGGGTAAAACTTAATAACTTGCGGCAATATTGCCGTAAATCATTTATTTGTTCGTATATTTTGTCGTCGAGGTTGGTTCTTTATCCACTTTTCGATTAACAATAAACATTTTTCGAAATAATTTCTTCTTTGTGAAAATATTGTAGAATTATTTTTAGATTATATCACAAAAGATACAGCTTCAATTCTGTTTATTTATTTCATTTTTGTATTTACAAAAATGTGTATAAAAAGTTCCTGGCAATAACAACTTGTAAATGTTAATACTGAATGCAAACATGTAACGAAAATACGAAGTAAAAAATAACAAACAGTTTGGAAAAAAAAAGAAAGACAAACAAGATCCTGTTTTTCATCGCTTGATCCGCTTAAAATCTATAAAAATTAATTTAATACTATTAAGTCTTGTAACACGATAATAAATAATATTTGTATGTTTAAACAAATATTGTTGATTATAAATTGAATATTGTTTATGATCCATTAATGAATTGTATACAAGCGGTAAATTAATTAAAGTTACCGTGTAAGGTTTGTCAAATGCCGTGATTATAGCAGACGAGCTAAATTGCTTTTCATTGAAAGGCAGTGTCACAGGTTTAATTTATTTTCGACTATGTAGAATGTGTTTTTATTTTTTTGGACCAATGTAATATATATTGCATCGGCTTACACACGATATACGATTTCGGATGCAATTAAATTTCTCTAATTGAACTTTATTAATTTAATTTAATCGAACACATTTAATTAAACATGACTATTTGCTTTTCCTACATTTGTTATACACAAATAAAATAATCAGTAACGAAAGAGATTTCAGTAGACGGAGATTTGTTATTCTAATACGTATAATGCATAATCCTTGTATTATGATTATTAGATGATCTTTTTATTTGTCGCATGTTATGTCTCGTCATATGATATTATAATAATATTATAACCGGAAGCAGCGACGCAACAGGAAATATCGTTGCTTGTTGGGAATCACTTATCGCAGGATTACTTCTGTAAATCATGCGTAGGAGTGAGAGACTAATAAATTCAGTGAAATTCTTTTATAAGCCATAAATTTTATTTTCATCATAAAAGTTTAATTCATATTTACGGTAATGGATTAATCCATTAAAGATTTTCGTTTTTGTCGTCCGTAAGGAAATGAAAATATAACTGAGAATAATAATGTCATCATAAAATTGAACAATTAACATTTAAGACGAAAAAAAATTTGCAACATAAATGAAATTATTGTTAGAATAAAAATAAGCGAGAAAGATGCACACGACTATAGAAGCTTTAAATAATTGAAAGAAATGACTTTTAATTTTAGTTCTGCGTTGACATTTTACATAAACATTTAAAAAATGTTAGGACATTTGTGGCTTGTCAGAATTGTTATAACCTTTTCAAATTGTATTTTTAGTACGCATTCAATTTTTTGTATAGGTTATTACAGCAAGAATATTATACAATTTTATATGCACTTCAATATTATTCGATTAAAAGATCAAAAGTTATAGGATAAATAAATCTAAATGTTTCAATTTAACTTTAGCTTATACGAGACTTTTAATTGAATAGTTCTCCTATAACCATAAAGAAATATAAATTGTAAATGAAATTTATTTTCACCAACTTGCAGTAATGTAAGACAAGCTTTATTTCTGACGATTCATTTTAAAAAATCACGTTCTATCGAACATGAAATTGTACGAGCTTAACAAAAAAGAATTTCTTTTTGTAACTGCACTTTTGCGAAGCTATTTGCAGATGCATTAAAAATAGAGTTTGTGGAAAGTTGTAATTACGGCGTCTGATTTGATCACGTATAAGGCTGGAATCAGCAAGCATAAGTACAATACGAACGAATCAAAGTTATTCGCGCAGCTTTGGTTATCAGTAGATTACGACTGTAAATGATACGTGGGAGAGGACTAATTGGTTTGGCGAAATTCCAATACGGTTTTGCGAATTTCAACTATTGATGATTACAATTACACCGAGATTCGATATCGTGTTTTTGCTTATATACGAAATATAAATAAATCAAACCAATAAGGCAAAACAAGTGTTCGAGTCACTACTATCTCTTGTTCAATTAAATTGGCATTAATCTTTCCTTGTTCATTATTAAAGCTACATTTGCATGGTATTCGTGATTATTTAGATTAAATGTTATTACGAAGTTGCAGTACAATTTTATATAGTGTTGTAACACAAAAAAGAGTAACTTTCTTTAACAAATAATAGCAGAAGTGAAAATAAAATGTAAATTCAAAAGCACAAGCCATGTTGATGTACAGTTTTAGTGTTGCAATAAAATTTAAGTGTGTATTTTAAATGAAATTATGTATAGCATAAGATGGTTTTAGAAGTAAGAAATAGTTTACTCGGTTTATTGAAATATAAAGATGTAGCTTTAAGTTATTGCTGTCTGTTTGTTCATTTCATCTGAAACGAGTATAATAAACTGATAAACAGTTTTGTCTTAAATCCTAAATTACATAATACAATACATTAAGTTGTTACAATCTATTGTTATTTTGTAAATTAGTTTTATTATTTAAGAATTGTATCTATTATATGAATAACTATATGAATAATTATATGAATTTTCAAGTATTCTCAAGTTTATATCATACAAGAATATAGAATGGTATGTTACTAAATGTCAAAGCCACATTATCATTCAAGTTTTCCTTTTGTATATATTTTATGAATACGATGTGATTTGCATTTTTATGTGTCATTTGATATTATGGTGACATTTTATTTTAAGATTTTCATTGAAGTATTACGACTTTGCATGTATACAATATTACTAATTTTTTGTCATATTTTTGTTAAAACGTTGTATCTTCGTGGTAGATTTTACGGCTGAAACTTTAATTTTGTTAAGTTCTGTTATCATATATACACTGACAGAACACAACGAAATATGAGAATTCGAGTGAAAACAATGTTTCCTTATCGCAGTAATTTAACTTTATTAATTTGTAAATTGAAAATTTAAAAACTTGAAGGTTGAAAATTGTTATCACTATTTTTATGGGATGATTTTGAATTTAGTTTAAAGACATAATTTGTTGAACAGAAAAGCAATTTCTGTTAACGTACGCTGGCATTAAAAGAAAACAATTTTATTCCGCTATTCGAATTGGATCAACTTTCAGAGAAGCAAGTGCAAATAGAAAGCCAATATCTGATTGGAAAGGTATATTGAAATATGTCGGAAGAAATTCATGAATCACTCAATATTATTTTCAATTATATATTTGATGTACTTTTTACGTCATAATAAAAGCACATGTAGTTGTACTTTGAAAGAAAACATTTTAGTTATTTTAAAAACAATTTTATATTATGAAAATGCATTAATATATGACAATAAGAACATTTACATGACTCGGTTATTGACTCGCATTCATACAATTTTCGCGATTAATGAAATGAAGTTTGCAACAGTATTAACACATTACTAATTAATCCATAAAACAACTCATAAAATATAACAATGAAAATAATAAGATGTATATTAATTAAACAAGCCAGTAGTGAGCTAAAAAATGTCGACATATAAATATACAAATAATGCTTTAAACGGAAAATGACTGCAATGAAATTACAATGTTACACTATTATGAAAATCAAAACTGACGTACTTTGTGCTTTGTAAGGTATATAACATTGCCTAAGTCGTCACTGTAAATTACTTTTTTTATGTTCAATTTAACGTTGTATCAGATTTATAAATAAAAGAATAATTGTTTTCATCAAATGAAAATGTTTCACAAAAAACTACATGAAATGAAAATAAAAATACTATGAACGTAGTTCATTATAATCCGTAGAATGAAATAATCGGATTAAGCTATGATAATTATGAAGCTAATAATAGTTAGTAGATATGATATTTATAGATTTGTTATTAAATGCATTATTAATTTAATTAATAGAATGTATTCTACGTAAAAACTGTGTTATAATTTTTACATTTTATGTAAAAATATGCAAAATTAAGTGAACAGTACACAGAATATATTATGGTGTCATGGTATTTTGAAATTCTGTGTCCTGTCATATCATAGTTCTGTGTAACTTTTGCATCACTAGTTCATCATTAATGCATATGACCTTTCGCAGCTTTGTGACGGTTGTCATCATGCTCGATACATGAAATGTCGAAATAAATGTGTATCAAACTATGCTTTGGTTCACCTCTCAATACGACAGGGTTAATGTTATAACATCATACACAAATATCCTCTCTCTTTGATCATCAAGTCATATTTCATGTACTAACTTTGATACATTTATGATAACATTGATGGAGATAAAAATTTAATTATAAAATAAACAACAAAAATTGTATACAATTTTTGTTGATATATCATTGCAAGTGGCGTCGTCAAATATTTACACAATGTTGAAATAATAATAATTGTCATTAACGTTGATAAAAAAATGCTTTGATTATCTTGTAAAATAAATTTAATCGTGTTTTATCTTTTCATCGTTTGAGTAAGAAACAATACTTAATTTTAATTAAAACACCCATTATCTTGAATCAATGAAATCTCATTTGAACATAAAGATTGTTGGTTTTTGGTTCGATAATGTTTTCTCTTCAAATTTTCCCCCAAAACTTCATTATGTATTAAATTATTTTACATATATTGACTTTATTAAGTAATTTTGTGAAATAAACTTGTATGTATTAATTAATATGCAAATCAGCTTTTTAAATGAAAAACAACTATATAGAATAGTTAAAGTGCGTCATAAAAATGTATTCAAAGTATAAAATTAGAAATAAAACGGAATCAACAATAAATAAAAACACTTTTCTCGCGAGAAGAAAAAGACTGGTTTCTTTCATTATTTTCTATCTCGTATTTAGATAATCACATTAAAAGATAATGTGACGAAAAAAGAAGTTGAAGATAGGTCAATTAAGTGCAAGTATCTGAAAAGCGTGACTGGGTGAGCAGTTACGCCACACTTTTTGTTTTCTCTGTGTGCTGAAATTGCGCAATATTGCTGAATGACGCGTTATTAAACTTGTCGCAAAAAGCCGTCAGCTACATCACACCGATTGACGTCACTCAAAAATTGGTTGCGAAACGTTATAAGCCACCATAGCCTGGCTAAACGTGACGTGACGAAATTAACTGCGCCAACTACTCTCAGGACTTAAACTTGGTTTATTCCATACTCAGCTCAGATAATTAAGCTAGCCACGTTCGCATATAAACATACAAAGTTAGCAATCAAAACGTGTTTTTTTGTTCATTGCATATAACAAATGTAGATACGGTTTTTATAAATCCACGCGCAACAAAAAAAAGTGTTTTGTACATTTCAATTTCAACCACTGTTTATATCTTAATCTTACAAATTTAATTATCGATCATTTTCCCCTTTTTGATCTAGTTTATCATTTTTCTAAAAAGAGACACGATTAAAATTGTTATCAAAATCATTTTTTGCTCAGATCAATAAATAATTTAACCATAAATATTAACATAACATGGTATGTAACTTTTGATAAAATATATGTTTAAAAAATTTTGGAAATTATAAAAAAAATCTATAATATATTATACTGAATAAAAAATATCCTAAAATTGTTATGTCAAAAATTAATTTGCACGTGTCCATTTGTGTTAACTCAAAACTGAAAACAGTAATATCTTTGGTTCAATTTCTTTCCATTGATTTTTTGTTCAACTTCATTCATTTCACAAATGTGAATTACGAGTAATAAGATTATGTTTTTAGAAAGAATGAACGAAATTCTGGTAGTTCATCGCACAACGTTTCTGTTTCATAAATCAACGATACAGCACAGATGTTGAATTCCGCGTTGAAATCCTCTTTAGATATAAAGCGAGGATATTCTAGGAGGATCTAAAATAAGCTGGGCCATGTTATAAATAAATGTATGCAATCTAAAATAAATTGTACGTGGACTAAGAATACATTTAACTTTTCTGCGACAATTACAGATTTATGTTTGTCCTGTCAGAATAAAATTCATATAAGAATGCCCATTTCTACGATGAAATAACAGATCGCGCTAATTATGTAATTTGTATTTCTGATGAACTGCTTTTTGTACCTTCTCTAATAACGTAACAAGTGATAATTGCATTTGCGAAGAATAAGATTTGTTTTCAATCAAAAGAACCAGTTATTTCTGAATAATATATTGAACTAAAATTAAATAAAAATTACATATGCAAACTTTCCCACACGAATGAAAATATATCCTAGAATATAAACAGGATATATATTCTATATTTTTAGTATATCCAGCATATATACTAAAAGATATATATTAAGAAAATATATATATTATATATATACCAAACTATATTTTTGTATATATCCTGAGATATATCTGGTACGAGATATATAAAATATATAAACATAGATATATATAAATATATATTCTCTGGATATATATGTAGTATTTATATTTTATATATATTCAGAATATATACTGAAAAAAATGTATTATACAGTTATATTTATTATATAAATTAGACTATATTATTTATATAATTTGTATATATTAAAATAAATTTATAATAAAATATAGACAGAATATATATACAAGATATATATTGAACATACTTTTAACTCTACTAAATAATAGTAACATTTTAATCATGAAGTTAAGTAAGTGTCATAGATCAGTGGCAAAGTTCAAGACTACAGATCTCAAAGACTTGGGTTCAATTCTCAGATCCGGAGATTTTTAAAGAAACTGAAAAATGAAAATTTATCATAATAAGTTAAATATATAATCAATAATATCATTTTCAATAAAAAATAAAATTATAAATATTTTTTTTGTTTAAATATTTTGTTATAAAATATAGGAATTATATATCCGCAATATATATCTTTTTTATATACAAATATATATCTTTT
>JABFPJ010003235.1:0-16709 GCA_022817425.1 Gryon sp. ZL-2020 | reverse complement strand
ATCATTATTTTAATGATTGGTTAAAGATATTTATGAAGTATTTATAGAATTTAGATGAAATAATTCTTAAGTTATTATGGCTAGAAAACGTCACAGTCAAGTTACAGTTAAATCACATTTGAACTCACTGTGAACTTACTGTGAAGCTACTGTGAACTAACTCTGAGATCACTGTAAACCTATTGCGAGTAAGCTATGACTTAATTACAGTGACTCACAATTAGCTCACACTGAGTAGGAAATTGTGCATATCATGTAAATCCCATGTGACTAATTTGTGATTTTCATATGAATTCACAGTTAACTCACCGTTAACTCACAACAAAAATTGTGGTTGTTTGTTTGGGTTGGTTTGAATTAAATTTGTATAATAAAACGGACGCGGCATTGCTTAAACTTCATGCAAACTTTATGCAAACTGTTTATAGAAAATGTGCACAGAATTTAAGCATGTATGTATTATCAAGGTTATATCCCTAGGAGAAAAAGCAGTCTGGATATAGTATGGATGCAATCTGGATACACTTTGCCAGACTATATCCAGACTAATTTTTCCACGCGGGATATTATATAACTTGTAACGAAGTATAATATTTCAAATAGTTAACATAAAAAATACGAGTCGATTAAAAAAATATCTTTTAATGCAAAAAAGTGTATATTTTTTCTTAAAAATCAAAGTTTTAATTCTAAAATAATTATAGATTTTTACGATGCAAGATGTTTTATTTCAAATCACTAATTTTCAATAACAAATTTGCATTTTTTTAACTTAACGTTAAATTAAACATTTTAGATTAACAATTTTTTTACACAAAAAGCACAACACTAATATCCATTCAATCAGCATTTAATGATTGTTATTATCTTATCTTATGTGTTAAATCCAATATTTTTTTTAATAATCAAAAATTAATTCTAATACATGACATTTGTTTCAGAATCATCAGTACTCAACAAATATACATATAATTAGTACTATCAACAACAAGCACAAGTTTTGCTTTTGTATATCACGTGAATATGAACTTGATTGAAACATTAAATTATGCGGTGCATTTTTAAGTGTAAAACATTTAGTTATAAATAGTAAAAAATTCGAATTTTCCTTATTTGTTATTAAATGTTAAATCTTCTATATTTTGTTTTGTAAACCATTACATAATCGTCACAAAAATTTATTATCAAACTTACAATGATCATCACGAGTCAAAATGCTGAAAACATTTGAAATGTTAAAAGAGGTCATACAGTTGATTTGCATTATAATCGGATTAAGGTATTATGGCTGTAATAACGACTGCATTGAAATGTTTACCAATTATAGTTTAAATGAAAGATAATTCAATATTATATTCACATGATTTTTTTCAATACTTTTTAACGAGTGAATTTTTAAGATAATTTAATTTGAATGTTTAGATTTTCCTATATCGATGCATTGGTTAGAGTAGCGCCGACAATGTCAATACTCGTCGATACTTTTCCAAAACAAACAACGCGGAATACGACATTTTCGGCGCTTTATACAATGCATCGATATAGGAAAATCTAAACATTCAAATTGAATTATTTTAAAAATTCACTCGGTAGAAAATATTGAAAAAAATCATGTGAATATAATATTGAATTATCTTTCATTTAAACTATAATTGGTAAATATTTCAATGCAGTCGTTATTACAGCCATAATACCTTAACTTGGATTAAAACTTCAGAAAAAATCGGATTTCAATCAGATTAAAATTTTCATTTTACTTGTATTGTTTTTTGGCTATATTTAAATGTCTAAAATGTGTTTTTTGTCAATTGAAATTAGTTAAATATTGCATTTATAAATGCAATGTCTATATACAATCATTTATTCTCAGTTTGTTTGCAAATTTTTTTATTTTATAGAAGTAACGAAAATGAATTTCTTATTTATAAAAACTTTTTATAAAAATAATTGATTAGCTTGAAAAAAATAAATGTTTTTGTACATTAAGAGGATGTCAAACCTAAACAAGTTCTACTTACCAACATTTCTGTTGTTTTCATTTATTTTGTTTATTTGCAACAATCCAAAGCAGTTATTCAGAAAATGAAGCTAATACGCCAATTCTTTGTGAAATTATCTTCAAATTGATCTGCCGAAATTATTGTTTGAAGCTATATTTATTGCATATTTTTACAATTCGTTTTTGACAATATTTTACAAGTTAGTCAAACTTTGTCCAAAACGACTTGTAAAAATACGCGATTATTATAGCCTTAAACAAGTATTTATTTAGATCAAATTGAAGAGAATTTCACAAAGAATTGACGTATTACCTTCGTTTTTTATATTTATTTATTATTGTTCAGTAATTTGCGAAAAACATTTTTGGCGCTGTAGTCAAAATTTGAAGTTGGCATTTGGCTTTGACATCCTCTTAAAGTAGTTCGGCCGTTTTAACGACTGCACTGAAATATTTACCAATTATATAGTTTAAATGAAAGATAATTCAATATTATATTAACATAATTTTTTTCAATATCTTTTACCGAGTACATATTTGAATGTTTACATTATCTTTAGATATCTTTAGATACCTATATCGATCCATTGGTTAGAGTAGCGCCGACAATGTCGTATGCAGCGTTGTTTGTCTTGGAAAAGTATCGACGAGTATTGACATTGTCGGCGCTACTCTAACCAATGCATTGATATAGGAAAATCTAAACATTCAAATTGAATTATCTTAAAAATTCACTCGGTAAAAAATATTGAAAAAAAATATGTGAATATAATATTGAATTATCTTTCATTTAAACTATAATTGGTAAATATTTCAGTATTTTCGTTAAAACGGCCGAACTACTTTATGTTGAGAATGAAGAAAATACACTCAAGGAAAATTCAAGCATTCATCAGGCAGTTAAATTTGTAATTTGTATTGAAATTTACTTTGTTATCTTTATCTCGGGTCTCTTTATCTTGGGTTTTTTCTTTCAGTGATATTTATCAAGATTGTATTTATTGATTGTTCTTGTATAATTGATATTTATCAATTATACAAGAATATTAATTCTTGTATAATTTTGATGTTATTATAATATGATTAACAGTTTCGTATTTATACAATTATTGAAAAAATCCATTGCAGTAACAAAATAATCTTATAATAAACAATTAAATTAAGTTAAGAACTTTGTTAGAATATATATTTAAAATGTATATATTTTAGATCATTCATATATATACTTTAGGCCGCAAAAACACGCGTATATCCCTGTTAAAAACTAAATTTAAATTAATAAATCTCATATTAAAAGTAAATATTAAATACACATATGACATATTAAAATCACTCTAAGATGTTACCATACTCTCCACATTAATTAAAATCAGAGTAACTTTGTACACTTCACAGCCCTACGAAAATAAGAGTGACACGTTCTTCCCTCATTTCGTTTTCTCGCATCTTTGGCTAATAAAATGCCCGAACATTATAATCGTTCTATTGTACAATTATCATATACGTTCTAGTTGATAAACGATTTGTCTCAAGCCAATTAATATTATTATTCAAAGAAACTAAATGAAACGATTGCATACGAATCCACTATTTCATCATAAACAACTCAATCAAATATATTTGTAGTTGTAACACCAAGAAATAGCTTCGTTAAAATTGGTGTTGACTGATTTTCAAAACTAGAGTGAGAAGTATCTCATAAGTTTTGCAGTGTCAATCTATCTCGACACTGTAAATAACACTTTCTTTTGTAATAAGTATACAACAAGAATTTTGTTCTTATAATTAAGAACATTACAAATCTAACTCATTAAAACTGCATCTTTTATTTGAATAAATAATGTTATATTAATTTTTTTCGTGTACTTATTACAAAAAAATAATTATCAGTAACTATAGAATTGTTACTGCTTTACTGATTCCCGCTTTTTTCCCTAGAAAGATAATAGATTTGTGTTTCCTGAAGAACTTTGTTTAAGTACAGTTTATAACTTCTTTTTTTAAGTGCTTTTGTTTTTCTTTATACTAAAATGTATTATTATCATGTTCTTTTTTTAATCAAACGACCGTAGTCTCGTAGTGAGGTGCAATCGCGTCGCTAATATCATTAAACGACGCGTCTTCCCTTTGTCAGCACGTAGGAGTTGGGGAGTTACTTCTCCTTAGAGCTGCCGATGATATTTCGTTGCTTTCTAACCATCTCGCTACTTCTGGTGGGATTTCAGGTCTAATGTGAGGCACCTGAAATTTAATAGACTTGTTTAGTTAATCAAAATAATTTTAAATGTTATATTACACTCGCATTAAGATTATGATTATATATATTAAGATATGGATTAATACAAAATATGCATTCATATTTTAAGCTTAACATACATTTTTTCGTAACTTTATTTAAGTTAATATTAAGTACTAACTTTAAGAACTATATTTCAGTTCTGAATATCAATTATTCAGTGTATATAATTGAATAATTCTTTTCAAACCTTCTTTTGTCAATAACTTTATGTTTTATTGATTTTCTGTAGGATTAAATTTTACTCAATCATTTTTCCAGATACGTTCTTATATACATATGTAAAATGAAATACCTTTCGATATGTTTTTGATTATTAAATCATATAAAAAGTATTCACCTGTGTGAAGCCGGATTCCACATTTCCATTTTGTTTCACCCCTCGATCCATTAAAGCTCCCATCACAGTTTCTGCACTGCAGTCTAATAAACGCTGCCGACAAATTGCTATGGCACGCACAAAACCATCATTTGGAGTTATAAATCGATGCTCCATGAATATTGTTTTTTCATCCCAATAAATTATCTGTAAATGTATATTTAATATTAGTTATATTCCTTAATAAAATAACATTCATTATTAATTAATATATTTGTTTGTATAAAAAATATTTTGAAATATATAATATAATGTAGAAAAATAAACTTATTTAAATCAATAATTACTTTTCACAGAAATCATTACTCATTTGCACGAAAATCAAATTTAATGTCTCAAAATATCTGTAATATTTTCTCGCAAATGTCATGTTTAATTCATTTAACTCGACAGCATAATAATCAATACAATGAGACTAATATATAATTTACCTATCATTTTAATAATTTATAGCAAAATCAACGTTTACTTTTAAAAGCTATTTAAATTATTTCATTTATATGAATGATCATAAATGATTAACTCAAACGTATCCTATTTTACCGAATATTTACTAAGACATTTTTACGTGGCATTATGATTAGCGTTATTTTACAGGAAATCATACATACGTGGATTTTATGTAAGTGACAGAAATCTATTTTTAGTGAGACATATTTTGCGAAATATCTGAATAATTTTTAATTCGACAAAATTAATGTTAATCGTTTCTTTCAATATTGCATGAAACATTGATTCATTTTTGTTTAAATACCAAATACATATATATATGGTAAAACTGAAATTATTTGTAATCTTTCTCTAACTATGTATTATTATAGATATTATAATTTATTAATAATTAATTAATAAATTAATAATTAAATAATTATTAATTCTTTTATTATCATAAAAGAAATTCGAAATTGTTTATTTATAAACTAAAAATACTATATATAAATTTTGGATAGATGAATAAAAGATTTGTTTTTAGATTAAATCAATTTCAATTATTTGCTTGAATTGAATGCAGAGATGATTACAACAAGCGGTGATTAATTAGGATTCACGTACCCAGTGCAGGTTCACATACAGATTACCATAACAGATAAATACTTTACTTATATTATGTTTCATTAATTCCTACGTGATTCCTTGAAAAGTCTAACGCGACCAAAACATTACTACAATGAAAACACTTTTGATTTGATGACAAAATAGATGCTTTTTCTTGTGCGTTGTGAAGTTACTTAGCGCTAATTCAGATTATCCGCTATTCTAGTTAAAACTTGAAGCGATTTGAATATTAATTATATCTTTAGTGAGACTTATATAAATATGATGAAAACGCATTTTACATATAAATTAATTTATTATAATTTATAGTTCATTTGTGGAACAATACAAAATAATTACTGTATTTAATTCATTCGTTATTAGTTTTTAACTTTGTATTATTTTATTTACAATAACGATGAAAAATGTGAATTAATTACCTTGGAAGTTATTTTAAAAATGGACATAGGCTTAAGAAATCTTCTGTAACGAATAGTCGCAGCACCTTGCACGACTCCAGTTCCTTGCGTACATATTTCTCGATAAAGATTTGTTCTCTCGTAGAAATCGGCTCTTGCAAAATCCAGTTCCCTGAGATATCTTGCATTGTTCATGTGATATAAAAGAGTGTCTATGTCAGTCGTAGTGCAAATGCCTGTAAATGTAATGCATTTGTTAGTAGATAAGAATTAAATTAGCAAACCTGTAAAATGCAATTTTTATAGATTCGAAGAAATCAGTTTTAGCACTATTTTCGTATAAATCTACTTGAAAAAATATATTAAATAACTGTTTATTTTATAGAGGCAATTAATAAAGGTTTTCCTCTTATAATTTTATGTGTTAATTTTTGGTATCCAACAAAAATTACATAAACAACTCCAGTTTGTAGTTCTTTTTTTATTTTATCTTTTCCATTTTTTATTAAACTGTCTAATTTGTATGGAATATTATTAATTAATTGGTAATTGTTCTGTTTGAATATGTGTTTTAAATTATTATTTATAGTGTTATAGTATGGTAAAACTATGATTTTTTGAAGGTCTATTGTACTTTGATTGTCGCTATTGTAATTTAAAGGTGCTTTTAATTTATTTAATCTGGAATTTATATTTTCATTAATGAATTTTATTGGATATAAATTTTTTCGTAAAATTTGTTTAACTAATTTAATGTTTTTTCTATGAAACATTTCATGTGATAATAATATTGATTTATCAATAAATTGATAAATCATAGATCTTTTTTGATGTATTGGGTGGTTAGAAATATAGTTCAATATTCGACCAGAATATGTGTTTTTTGATACCAATTTATAATTAAAGTATCATCTTTTCTCTCAATTGTGACATCTAAAAAATTTATGTTATTATCAATTTCTGTTTCATATGTAAATTGTATATTTTTATCATATAACTATTGAATCATTTTATTATGTCATCTATTTTGTCTTTGGGGATTGCAAAAAATAAATCATCGACATATCTATGGGAATATTTAATATTTAATCCTTCCTTATAATAAATAGCGTGTGTTATGGTGAAGTTGGCTTTCAATCGATAGCTGTATTGTTGCCAATTCCCTGACTTGTAATTGGTCGTCTCATTTTCAATTAAAAAAATTTGGAAAATATAATATCGAAATTTTGTTGATGTGTGAAAATGTCATCATATTTGGTTATATTTGCATTATTTAAATCTTAGATAATAATTTAATTTAGTATACATATAAATGAATTGTTTTATTGTCTTAATTTACTGTTTTATTAAATTTTAGTTATTTAAAACTAAAAAACTTCAATAAAATAGGCGCGCGAAGCGCGCTTCAATTCTAGTTTAATATAATTTACATTTGAAAATATGTACTTTTCTAGATCTCGTAATACTATATCTGCAAAAATTGGAGATATAGGACTTCCCATTGGAAAGCCTTTAATTTGTTTATAATATATATTATCAAATGAAAAGTAAATATTATCAAATACAAATTCTATAACTTTTAGAAAAATGTTTTTGGTTGTTTTGAAATTACTATTAAATGAGTTCTTCATATTTCCAAAGTTATTAGATATTGAATTTATTACTAAAGATTTTGTGATATTTGTAAATAATGAAATAACATCAAATGAAACCAGTATATAATTAGGTGGTAATTTTTTGTTATATATATGTGATTTAAACTGTATAGAGTTTATATATTATATTTAGATGGTCCAATTGCTTTAGTAATGAATCTGGATAAAAATTTTTCTAAGTTGCAATTTGGAGAATCTAGTGTAGAAAACTGGGGGACTGGGGGTCTATTCTGCGCTAATATCGCGCAACGCGATATTAGCGAGAATTAGGCTCCTGATATATGGAACTTCATAAAATCAATTAGCAACTTCAAGTTAATTAAAATCAAAACAAAATCTGTCAGATACAATGAAATAGAGATTTTAAAATTCAAATTTTTTGATTTAAATTTAAAGAATAAACAAATTTTATAATCATAAAATATTGGATTTAAAAGATACGTATATAACCACAACATAAATAGGTAAATATCAAAAGATAATTATACAAAAAAAATACGATATGACCAGCCCAGTGACACGAAGTATACAAATACGTACATAGGAAAGGTGCTATAAAGTACCATAAATGCTGACTGCTAGATGGCGTAGGTGACACCCGCTCACCCATACAGTCGAAACTTATTGAAAGTGCATAACCTTAAAATGTCAAAATATTTCAATTTTTCCAACTAAAAACTTTAATATAAATATTTTAGTAAAAAATGTTTTTTAATTGATTATTACTGAAATAACACTTATTAAAAAAAATATAAGTATGATGTAAATTGCTTTGATTTTGACTGCCACTTTTAGGCAAAAAAACAAAAAACACAATATTTCAGATTGTTTTATTTAGATTAATTTAGATTAATTAAAATGTCAACATATTTAAAATTTTTCGAACTAATAATTTTAATATAAATATTTTAGTAAAAAATTTTTTTTTTATATTGATTATTACTGACCACACGGCACACACAGACATTATACACTTGACTCTCTCAAATGTCACAATCTCTCAAATATAACGACAAAAATCTCCCAAAAGTCGCGAAAATTCGTGGTGGGGACAAATGTAGCCAATCAAAATTTTTTCGCTTCGTGACATTTGAGAATTTTTTCTGCCCAATTTTTGTGATATTTGAGAGAGTTAAGTGTATAACCACAATATATTATTACTTATATGTTACATAATAAATCTCGTTGATATTTTGTTTACATTGCATTACACCGTTGCACGTGAAATACACAGTCGTATAAAGGTTATGTTACTATTTCGCTTATAATTGAGCGGGTGAGCACAACGCAACCTAGTAGCATATAAAGTTGATGGTAAAATTTTAATCCATAAAAACTTCGTTCGTGTCACTGGGCTGAATATGACGAAAACATAACCTTATAACCACAAATATAATAAAATATAAAAGACAAACATCCATACTAATATATAAAATTGAAAATATGTTTGTTTGTTTGTTTGCTTGTATGTCAATCACGCAAAATATACCGAACTGATTTTGCTGAAATTTTGAGAGCAACTAGCTGAAATCCTCCAAAGTGCCGTAGGCTGTATAAAATTGCGATATATAAAGTAGTTTTTGAAAAAAAATTTTTTTTTCGACTTTGGACCCCCTATTCTGAGGCGGTTGTTAGGCGGTTGTCAGGGGGTTATCAGGGGATTGTCAGGGGGTTATCAGAGGATTGTCACGGGGTTGTCAGTGGTTGTCAGGGGGTTGTCGTGGGGTTGTCAGGAAGTTTGGGGTCACAGGGTTTCGCCCGGGCTTCAGCTAGTTACCAATAAATGTGATATATTAGAAGTGTAGACGAATGTCCATCAAGTTAGCACCCAACTATTGCACAAATTATTTTCGTGTGTGGCAGAATATAGCATTAATAAAGCGCTAATTTGTACCACCAAAATAAAATTTTGCACCCCCTTCAAAATTTATCATATTATTATGACAAAAGTGGGGGTGCTAACTCGATAACAAATTAGCACCCCCACTAACATAAACTTTAAAAAATTACTAAAAATAGCTAAAAAAATTTAGCACTAATTTTGCACTATCATTTTTTATAAAATATTAGATGTGAAAAGTAAATTTAATAGTACATACAGAGAAGTATACTAATTTTAACGTTAAAATTATATCTAAAACTAAGTGTGACGGGCGTTGTGTCGTTACTACCGCTACGTTTACATCTGCTTTAGTATTTTTGTTTTAGTAAATTTTAATACAGTACAATGTGTAAATATTATAAATAAATATGGTATACAATATTTGATTCAAAAGATTTTTTACAGGTTGCATAAACGTAGCAAATTATCAAAAACTATCATTGAAAAATTATTTATTAATATTGAAAATTAGTACTTACTTTAAATGATCGATTATTAATTATAATAATTAATCTGAATAATTATAACATTCAGAATATGAATTTCCATTTTTTTCAACTAGTGGTGATGCTAATTTCACGAACAATAAAACTTCAAAATTACAATAAAAAATGTAAATCTATTATTGCAAAATTGTTTTTTAACATTACAAAATAGTGCTTCATTAGTGGTGGTGCTGATTTATTATCGAGTTAGCACCCCCACTTTTGTCATAATAATATGATAAATTTTGAAAGCGGTGCAAGATTTTATTTTGGTGGTGCAAATTAGCGCTTTATTAGTGCTATATTTTGCCACACACGAAAATAATTTTTGCAATAGTGGGGGTGCTAACTTAATGGACATTGTAGACGACAATATAATGTGAAGATTAATATCAGATTGAACATTTTATATTTTTCATATATTTTATTATAGTTCTGATGAGGAAATAAAACTATTTCGAAACGTCAATTGATGCAATTATTATTTGGGATACCAAAAATTAACATATATTAAATAATATTTATATTTTAAATAAAATTAACTCTGTTTGTTTAGTGAGAATGAATTAGAATTTTAGAATAATAATTACATTGATTAAGAAGCCGGTTGTTTCTTTGTCTTATTTTAAAAATAATGTACTATTACACATTTACTACCCTTGATGCATTTCACGTATTACACTGAAAAAGAATTAGGAGATGGAGTTGAATCAATCCCTCCATGGAATTGTATATATCTAACTCCGTCATGGAGTTGAGTCAACTCCCTAAAGAGAGTAATTTCAATGATATTCACTTAATATAAATACTGATTCAGTTGATTCAACTAAAAATACTTTTTCATTATTAACATGTTCATTTTTCATCAATTGCAATTGATTGATTGAAATTGATTTTTATCAATTCATTTTTTCATTAACGTCTTCGGCTCAGAAGTTATTGCTTGGACAGGTCCCCGGGTTCCGGTAAATTCGATGCTAAGGCAATAAAAGGAATCTTTTTAGGTTATGCGAAGACGATCATCTCGCGACATGTGAGATTTCTGAAGAAAAATCATACGGTCAAACAAGAGTTTGAAGATTTCGTCTCCGAGGATGATGTAACTTCAAGACCCGCGATGAGCATCCAACTCACGAAACCGACCGGTACAGAAGAGGAAAGTGAGACGGAAGAGGCTAGGATAGAAGAAGAGAAATGAAGACAGGACAGAAGTCGATAGCATAGAGGAGTTTAAAGGCTTTACACCGGAACCGGAAATCGCCGAAGGACAGGAAACTGAAGAGCAAATTAAACGCACCGAGAAACGCGGACCCGGCAGACCCCGAAAAGAGAGGTCAGGAAAACCAGGAAGGCCGAGGAAACTTCACCACGTCCTCCCTGAAGTAGACAACGAACAAGAATATTATTCTTGTCTAGCAGAAGTGCCATTCAAGTCTGTTATTTCTGGTTCGGACTGGGACGATTGGATGGCAGCAATGGCTCGTGAATATGCATCAATACTAAAAAATGACACCTGGGAGATTGTGAATCGCCCCGAAGACCGCGATGTAATCGGCAGCAGAATCGTTCTTAGGTTCAAACACGGAGCCAATGGAGATATCGTGAAGAGAAAGGCCAGAGTAGTCGCAAAGGGCTTTTCACAGCATCCATGATCGACTTCCATGATACTTACGCACCAGTGGCCAGATTCAGTTTGATTAGACTTGGTTTGGCATTGGCAGCTCGGTACAACATGAAAATCAGGCAATTTGACGTTACTACGGCTTATTTAAACGGAGTCGTCGAAGAGGAATTGTACATGAAGAGGAATTGTTGAAGGAGCTATCCGATGGAGATAAGGTTTGTTTAATTAAAAAAGTCTTATACGGGTTAAAACAAGCCGGGAGATCAGCGTTTGGACCAGGTTCTGCAAAGTCTTAGTGCGACATCAACGAGTTCTAATTCTGGTTTACGTCGATGACATATTAATTCTCTCCCAAAAGTCCGAAGTCATCAATGGAGTCTACGAAATCATCATCAGAGTCTACGAAAATCATTCGAAATCAATGACTTGGGAGAGATCGCTTACTGTCTCTCGAGTTACGTATTCGACATTTTAGATCGTTTCGGAATGACTCAATGTAAGCCAGTGTCCACGCCCGTCGAGGCTGGCTGTAAGCTGACGAGAGATGATATGTGGTCTGACGAAGATGGAGAAAAACGACCCTACAGGAAGTTGGTAGGTTCTTTAATGTATCTGGCAGTCGCCACGCGCCCCGACATTTCATTTGCGGCGAGTATGCTCAGCCAGTTCAACGAAAATTTCGGCAAAAGTCACTGGTTGGCTGCAAAGAGGGTGTTGAGATATCTTAGAGGTACCACCGAAGTCGGAATTACTTTCGAGAAAAAGAAAGAAGGCTTAGTGGGGTACGTCGATGCCGATTAGGCGTCATGTATTTATGATCGACGGTCATATACAGGATTTATTTTCACCATGAGCGGAGGCCCAGTGTCATGGGAGTCACGGAAACAACCAACCGTCGCATTATCTTCGACTGAGTCGGAGTATATGACACTGACCGAAGCATCGAAGGAAGCGGTTCATGTCCAGGGACTTCTCGATGAACTAGGGATCAACCAAACGAACATTCAATTACACAACGACAATTTGGGAGCTCAGAAATTAGCTGGAAATCCAGTTTTCCTTTCCCGTACCAAGCATATCGATGTTCGACATCATTTTGTACGGGAAATCTTGAAATCAGGGAAAATAACAATTAAATATATACCAACGAACGAGATGCCAGCGGACGTCTGAACCAAAGGACTGTCAAAGCCAAAACATTGGAGCTGCTTAAACTCGCTCGGCATTTCCAGATCATCATAGTTGCGCGATACATGCTTTTCTTCGAGGGGGGAGTGTTGATAATCAAGTTTTAGTTACCTTATTCACTCTTCTTATTTCTTTCTCTATTTTGAGAAATTCAAATTAGAGACCAACTATTCGATTCAAGCTTGACGCGCCACCTACACACATTTCAATCATTTACATTTATTCCTATGTTCTTTTCTCACAATATTCAGTTCAATTATGTAACCGTCACATTTGCATTACAAGTTCCCTCATTCTTTAATAAATCTTTCGTATTTGAATTTGAATCGATTTTTCTTATTGCTCAATACCCAAAACCTTAACATCTATTTATAGCTGTGTTAAATTTCAATAAACGAGCAATCAGTTTTTGAATCTGTCCATACAAATGAAGTAGAAACAAAAGTTCGCAATCCCATACCAATAATATTGAACATCTTTTGTTCCAAATCTTTTATGTGTGTTCTTAGCTGAAGCGAATACACAATAACAAAATTTTAATTGCATTCTGCAGAATAATCGATAAAAGTTAAGTTTGTGGTGTCTGTTTGTCTGTACATATACACAAAAGTGATGGAACTGTGGGTCAAGGTTTAGAACAAGTAAGAATACGTTTAAAGCGTTATAAGGATTCCACACACGAGTAACAAAGTATAGCGTGAAACAACAGCATGACAGAGCTTCATAATTAATTCAATTTATCATCATTGAACAAAAATCTGCACTTCTTTTTGAACAAATAAAAACAAATTTGAATTTCAAATTTTAATATTTTCAAAAAAAAATTTTGTCTCAATTTATGTTTCATTATCATGATGACTATTTGTATTAAATACATTACTTTATAATAATTTAAAATGTAATAATACATAGTCAAGAATGAAATAAATTTTTTGAAAATATAGGTCAAGTAGATTTTCCCAGTGATAAATTATAAAAACTATTTACAGATCGACTCAACACACGATAGTTTAAGTTTATTGAATGAAAAAAAAATCATAAATATTTAATGATATTGCATTACGACACCAATCTTGCAAATAACGTTAGGTATAGGATAATAAGTGTTTTATACATTTACGGTTCAAAACATAGATAGATCCACAGTGCTAAGTTCATTGATCTGTCATCATACTTCACAATGAAATAAATGTTTAATATTCAAGTTACAAGAAAATTGTTGGTTGAATGTGTCGAATATGAGCAGAAATATGATTGCTACTCGTTGAGCCATTTGAATAATTGATGATTTCTGCTAGGAGCAATCGAATGGTCAAGAAAAACTGGTGATTAATTGACGGCTTATTAAATTTAATGATAAACCAGTGGAAAATTTGAAGTATATGATTTTCTTTCAAAAAAAATGTAAAAAAATGTTCGTTTAACAAGAAACATGAATGAGTAATAAATCAAGCATTTGGTTTTTGTTGTTTTATAAAAAATATGCCAGGTTTTATAACGATTTTTCAATTGAGTAATGCAAAGACTTAATTGAGATTTTTTATCAGATGACAGCTCAACGCTTAGGATATATTTGATTATGCGTTTATTTTTATGACTTTAGAGTTCTTTTTTAATTTTTAATAATTAATTGAATGCAATTTATTTTTATGGTTAGTGGAGTTCGTTGAATTTAATTAATGTAATAAATCATGGTAAATTATATGAAGAAATTATAGGTAAATATTAACTTTGAATGAGTAAATATTTATATATTAACTCATATATAATATTAAATATTGATTATTATTATGTAAAATAAAATAATAAAATTAATCTCGAAAACGTTGAAATTTCCTTTATTTTTTTATATTTTTAATCTTGATTTAAGTCTGATTTAAACCTAAATTAAATCAAATAAATCGATTTGTTTTTAAATTATTATTTTTATCAACCTTACTTTTTCTCATGGTTTCCCATGGTCCCATAATCTACCATCCCTGCTTCTAATCTATCCAAAATCTTTTGTAATTGTACGAAATACTTTTATACTACATTTTGAAATACAGAACTGTATAGCTACACTGAAATAACTGTTGGCATATTAACAGTAAGAGGCTTGTGTATTTAAAAGTAAGGTTTTTGTTGGTTAATGAAAACAGTTTATCTTTTAATTACTAAATTGTGTTCGTTTTAATTACAGTAGAACCTCGGCTAACTAACGGTCGGCTAGCTAACGAATCGGCTATCTAACGAATATTTGTTCGGCTATCTAACGCCGCTCCTCACGTACTTTATCCCCTCTCCTTGCTCAGCGTAACCTATTATTTTCACGCGCAAGTCGAATACCCAATGGAATGGGAGGGAATTTTAAACACATGGAAACTTCATTTTTTTGTGTATTCTTTTGTTCATTTTATAAATAAATAAATAATCAATATTTTTAAACATAAATGAATACATTTTTATTGTATTTTTGTAGAATAAAAAAATATTAAAATAAATTTGGACTTTCGGTAGAGGGCGCGTGCTGAACGGAAGTGTGCAAGTGAGCTCTCGCTTTTTGAGTGATTTCAAAATAAAAAGTAGGGCTCAAACGTGAACAAATCCGTTCTAAAACGCGAAAATAAGCGTGGCAAAGGTTTTGCAAAAAACAGAGTGAAAAAAAACGATAATTAAAAGCAAGAGGATAAGGGAAGGTGAAGAGGATAAGGAAAGAGGAGGCACCAATAAAATGAGGAAGACGGAGAATGAACAAAAGAATGAAAAGAATGGACAGGCAGAGGGAGAAGAAGATAAAAGGCATTTTTAAATGCGCGGAAACGCGAATTAAAAGGAAGTAAAGGAAAGGAACAAGAAAAGGAAGGGTTTATGAAAAATAAAAAACAACAAAAAGCGAAAGGGAAGGAAATTTCAAAAACAAGAAATAGACAAAGAGGTAAGAGTACAAAGGAAGGAAATAAAAGCAAAAATAAAATGGAAGGAGACAGTGAAAAAAAGGAAGGAATAAATCTGATATTTTGGAATGTGGCAGGATTAGTGAACAAGGATAGAGATTTTTGGAAGTTTGTGGAAGGAATGGACTTTGTCAGTTTTACTGAAACTTGGTTGGAAGAAAAAGGATGGGAACACATAAAACAACGAATCAGTAACAAATTTAGGTGGGAGGCGATACACGCTAAAAAGGATAAGATCAAAGGAAGGGCAAAAGGAGGAATGCTGATAGGAATCAAGAAAGAGTTGATAAAGGAAGGAGATATAGCCGAAAATATAAGGGAAGGATATGCAGAAACAAGATTGGAAATGAGAAATAAAGAAAAAGTTAAAATAATTTCAATATATAATCAAGGAAATTTTGAAGAGGGGATAGAAAATATCAGAAGGGTGGAAGAAGACCCAAAAGAAGTAATTATAATAGGAGGTGATCTTAATATAAGAACGGGAGAAGAAGGAAAGTATGTGAATACAGAAAAAAATGGGGAAATAATAGGAAGGAAAAGTAAAGATAAAAAATGTGACAAATTAGGAAAAAAATAGTTGAGGAAATCGAGCAAAAAGGATGGCGAATTATGAATGGTTGTAAGGAAGGAGATGAAGAAGGAAATTTCACATATATAGGAGGAAAAGGAAATACAGTCATCGACTACGGAATTACGAATGGTTATGGATGGGAGAAAATAAGAAGATTTGAAATAGGTGACAGAGTTGAGTCAGACCACGCTCCATTATACATGGTATTAGCAGGTTGGAACAAGGAAACAAAAAAAG
>JABFPJ010003234.1:0-16713 GCA_022817425.1 Gryon sp. ZL-2020 | reverse complement strand
GTCCATATATAATCCATATATAATTGATATATGGTTAATGAGGTCCATATATGATCGATGTATGGTTCATATATGGCTCTTATATAGTCAATACATGGTCCATATATGAACGATATATATTCATATATAGTCCATATATAACCGATGTATAGTTAATATATGGTCCATATATAATCAATAAATGATCAATGTATTGTTCATGTATGATTGATGTATTTCCAATATATAGTCCATATATAACCGATGTAAGGTTAATATATGGTTCATATATGGTCAATACATGGTCCATATATAATCCGATATATGGTTAATGAGGTCCATATATGATCGATGTATGGTTCATATATGGCTCTTATGTAGTCAATACATGGTCCATACATGAACGATATATATTCACTATATAGTTCATATATAATCGATATATAATTAATATATGGTCCATATATGGTCAATACATGGTCCATTTATAATCGATATACGGTCAATATATGGTCTATATATGATCGATGTATGGTTCATATATGGCTCATATATAGTCAATACATGGTCCATATATGATCGATATATATTCATATATAGTCCATATATAACCGATGTATAGTTAATATATGGTCCATATATAATCAATAAATGATCAATGTATGGTTCATGTATGATTGATGTATTTTCAATATATAGTCCATATATAACAGATGTAAGGTTAATATATGGTTCATGTATGGTCAATACGTGGTCCATATATAATCCGATATATGGTCAGTATATGATTAATATATGATGCATATATAATCGATATGTGAACAGTATATAGTTCATATAAGATCGATATATGGTTCATATATTCATATATTCATATATATGGTCAATAATTGGTCCATATATGGTCCATATATGATCTATATGTATTCAATACATACTCCATATATAACCGATATATGATCAATATATGGTTAATATATGATTGATATATCAATATATGGTTCATATATGATCAATATATGGTCCATATATGGTCCATTATGTGTTTGACTTACGTGCAAAGGACAGTTGCAATGACTGATTCTTGTATGCGCGATTAAATTTATGATCAATAAAAGTCAACACAATGAAAATTATAATTAACTATCGTTAAAGATTTAAATGTGTGTACGCTTATGTGCATAATAGTCCGACGTCAGTGAGATACTAGAAGTAATGCGGATTATATAATAAGATTATCATTTTGTTCGCTTCACGCGCCAGACGTAATCACATAATCACTGGATACTCGATATCTTCCGTCTTAGTTGTCGATGCGTATAAAAACCAAATCTTCCAAGCTCATTACCTTTCGCCTGACCCCTGAACTTCAACTGATTCACCGAATTCCCCCGTACACGCCAACAGTCAATTATTATCAAAACAAACTTATACATAACTATATCGGACGTTGATTTAATTTTCAATTTCCAGATGTATTTCTCATTTATATCTTTTATACATATATATATATAGATAAATCAGATAATTTAAGTGTGAATTGCGGAACTATGTGTCAGACATTTTAAACAATATGCTTTATTTTTGTTATTTGAGACTTCTGATTATTATCTACTGTTTTGCTAACTTACAATTTTTAACTGTTTTTTCTTCTTTGCAAAATGCGAAAAAAATGATTTTTTTTTATATTTTTCACCTTTTTAATACTTGCGTTTGGTTAGATTTATTTATACCTTTGAAGAAGAGCAAGAAAGAGGTCGTACTGTAATTAAGTTGATATATAATTTTGATTGCCTTATTTTAATTTATTAAAAAGGTCATATTTCAGTAGAAATTATGTCAATCACATAGAAACATCTTTTATGTACAATGAAATGTATATTTTGTAGCTAATTTCACGTTATACCTGTGATCTATGGATCTTTAGCTAACTTCACTATGTTCACTGCAACCATTTATCATCTGCAAATAACTTCATTCTATTCATCATTACAGTTTAAACATCTGTAACTATCTTCACGTAATTCCCAGCTGCATTTTTCATAATTTGCAGCCAACTTCACATTATTCTGCTTTATAGCTTATAATCTTCAGATACCTTCACATTGTTTACAGCATCATAGTTTTTTATTGCAAACATTATTTCCGATGATTCAAAAGTACATAAAATACAGCAACAGGGTTTAATAATCTGCAGCTATGTTCACATTATTCACAGCTGCACTTCATAATTTGCAGTCAACTTCACATTATTCACAGCTATAGCCTATAATTCTCAGATAACTTCACATTATTCACCGCATACCATTTTTATTATCATTCAACACTTTATTTCCAATAATTCAAAGCTACTCTAAAGGAAGAAAATACATTTTCAAAATATATTTAAAATATATTTACATATAAACAAATATATTTAAATGTATTTTCAAATTTAAAATTTATATTATATCATAATATCATATAAAAATATATTTACAAAATATATTCAAAATATATTTACATATAAACAAATATATTTAAAAAATATTTTCAAATATATTTTAGCAGAAAACAGGTTATATATTTCGACATACATTTTGATATCCATTTTTTTCTGTATTTTATGTATACATAAAATACAGAAACAAACAGCAAGTAAGAGTAAAGAGATAGTCAACGCTTTTGATTTTCGCCGATGTTGTTATCTTATTAGGATTGAACAATGATTTCAAATGACGATAAAATGTTACAATTTTTCTTCTTTTCCTTATCATAGAGGTGTCTCTTTTTCTGGCTGACGTAAGTGTTTGTCTTGTAGCAATGGCCGTATAACTGGTGCTTATTATCGCAATCTTCAGAAGCCCTGGCAAACTAATAAAGAAGAGTTTTCGGTGGAGAAAAAAGACCCTTTTTTTCGTAATCATCCGTTGTAACCCAGTTTCTCTTCTGTTCGAAGCAATATTAAAAACGCAAGTTTTGATTTGATGCAGTCTCGTTAACAAAGTGTACAATGTAGATTGACATATGTTGAACTAATCTTAAACAATATTTATTGAAGATTGTATGTAATTGCATTTAAATTAAAAGTGAAGTTAAATTTAAAAAAAAGTTAGGTTAAAATTTTGAATTTTTTATTTGAACTTTTGAGGTTATGTTTTAAACGTTTATACAGCGCTTTTTATTGTACATTGTGCAAAATTAATTACTAAATCACTTGTACAAAATATCGAAATTTTCATTTTTCACAGTATTTCTATCCTTTTTTAATAGCATGTGGAAGTAAAGGACAGAGATACCTCGAGAAACAATTTTTGTTGATAATTGATAATGACTTTTCGAACACATATTTGAAAACTTTTGAGGTTATGTTTTGAACGTTTATACAGCGCTTTCTATTATGTGCATTGTGCAATATTAATGTCTGAATCACTTGTTCAAAATATCGAAGTTTTCATTTTTCACAGTATTTCTATCCTTTTTTAACAGCAAGTGAAAATAAAGGACAGAGATAGCTCGAGAAACAATTTTTCGACCATTGCAAAAATTTTGTGGTTGATGACTTTTCGAACACATATTTGAAAACTATTACAAATTGTTCCAAGAGTATCTCTATCCTTTTTTAATAGCATGTGAAGGTAAAGGACGGATACTTTGAGACATACAAATTTTTTGATAATTTCAACAATTAGTCCAGTTTATGAAATATTGCACACTTTATGCCATAATTAGGATAATTATGTTTCCAAAGTAGGGTTAACTTCGATTTAAGTTACTTTGGTTCGATCTCAAAGGAACTTTTTAACGAAACATTAGTTGAACATCAAATTTTTTTGGTTAAACTACATTTTTTCTCCCGTTGCGTATGGTAATGGCAAAGTACTTTCAATTTGAGCGTTGATTGAGATTTGTCCGGCATAGATTTGGCATTGTCCATGCCTGACACATCCGTCGCAGGTACCACGGTCAAGAGTCACGTGAATGAACGTAATTGCCTGATGGGGTGCACCGCAATTATCGTCACACAATGCCGTCCATAGGATGTGACTCATTTTGTACACAACAATGTGTCTCGCACTTCTCCTCGTATTGATCATATTAAGGATCGGCGTGTGTCCCAAATGCCGGATCTTGAGTGGCCCACCCCTTCGTCCCCCTTTTCCTCTCCAGCTTCATCTCTCTTTTCTCCCCATCCACCATTCACTTCCGATCTTTTCACTCGGATTAAACGCAGTCGATTCACTGATTTTTGTGTTTTCTGTATACTTTCACCCAATATTTTCCACTTTCGATAAATGTGTTTATGGGCAAATATCAATGGAATAATAAGATTGAAAAAAACATAAGCTCAATAATTCAATATTTATTATCAGTTTGAATTGAAATTGTTTTATGTAACATTTTTGCAGATATTTTAAGGTGAAATGTCAGTAGAATACCACAGTTAAACAAATATAACCTCATGTTTTAAATATTTTTGAAACTAACAGAAGTAGCAAAACTAATAAACATAACCTCAATATTTTAATATTTTTTACCACTTTGAATTGAAATTGTTTTATTTAACATTTTTGCAGTTATTTTAAGGGGAATTATCAGTGGAATACTACGATTCAACATACATAACCTTAATTTTTAATATTTTTGAAACTAACAGAAGTAACAAAACTAATAAACATATCCTCATTGTTCTTAATATTTTCGAATATGTCATCAATTTAAATTCAAATTGATTTATAAGATATTTCTAGATGTTTTAAGGTAAAATATCAATGCAATACCACGATTTAACAAACATAACCTCAATTTTTTTATCTTAATTTAAAAAACGATGTTATTAAATTAAAATTTTAATAACATTCTTTTTTGTAAATTCAACTTTTTTTAAAAAAAATAATCAAGACATTTTAAAAGTGAGGTTATGTCTGTTCAAACGTCATACTCCATTGATATTTCATCTGAATAACATTAAAGCAATTAGTTTTTATAATAAAAATTTTATAAAAGAATCTCTTTTGTATAATTTTGCTTTTATGATAGAATTTTTCTTGTAAACATATATAATTTTCATTTTATTGAATAAAAATGAGCCGTATTGATTCGATGAATAATTTTATTAAATTTTGTTGCAATTGATCATGGATACTCGCAGTTAGTAATAAATATGTTAATAAAAAATAAATAAAAAAGCGTTCGTTTCATTGTCGTATCATATCAATTGATAAGTAAATTATTCATGCCTTTGTTGCAGCAATTGCCGTTCTTTCGTTTTTTTATAGAAATCGGTTATTTTACAAATTATTCCTTCATTGGTTGAATTCAAATTTCAATTGTCCAATTTCATATCGTCATTTATGATGATTCAGTTACTGCAATTATACTCCGTAAGATTATACATTGATGTTTACTACATACAGTAAATATTGAGCAAATTTAATTCCTTTTTATAAGTAATGACTTTATACAATTTAAATCGATAAATTAAGTTTTCATGTCAAACTCGACACAAATATAATCTGAAAGAGAAAAAGGAAATGATACAATTGAAGTTGCAGCTTGTATGGAATCATATCGAAAGTCACGATTTTGATAGATTCTATTGGTCGTTTTTTCGAATTTTTGATTGGTTACTTTTTGGCGGTCAATTTACAATATTTCAAAAAAGATTTTACTTATTCCATAAGAAAAATGAAACAAATTTCAAATACATTTTTTATGATAATTTTTATGTGTATTTTGTTTATATTTACTATATAAAAAACATATATATCAAAGTCTATGTCAAAATATAAAATTTTGTGCCACTACAATAAATTTGGAGATATATTTCAAATATATTTTGTTATATGCAAATATATTTTAACATATAATTTGCAAATATATTTGTACTTGTATTTTTTAAATTATATTTCAGAAATATGTTTCAAATATAAATTAAATATATATTAAATATATAACTTCGCATATATTGCAAAATATATTTTCTTGCTTCAGGATTTGAAATACGTAAAATATATCCTTAAATTTACAAAAAATATACACTAATATATATTTTAAATATAATAATTATATTTAAAATATATTTTTCATTTATAAAAAGCGGCAAAATATTATATATTTTGCCAAACTCATTTTCTCCATAAAGAAAATAATAAAAATTACAAAAAATGATTAATATCAAAAACTGATAAAAAATGAGAAATAATTAATAACAAAATAAAGCGAAGCAGAGTTGAACGTTAAAGACGATATGTACGTTGGTCGACAAATTGAAGCCATCATGCAGCCCGTAAGGTGGAAGCGCCATGTCCTCGTCTCTTCTGTTACTGGGGTTCTTATTAAATTAAAATTGTATTAACTGCACTTAAGCTATTTAAGGAGACACCAAACGCCAAGCAACAATTTCTGTTGCAGTAACTGTACATTACAACATACGTTGATTAAATACAATTTTTATGTAACTCAGAAGTGTGTGGATAACTAAAAATGGTGCCGCATCCTGGCAAGAATCGATACTCTTGTCATACTCGATTTGTGCGAAATTAAAAGACAGATTCTGATTGCACTCCAGAGACCCACGTTTCAAATCTAAAAATCAAAATGATGCTTCAATTTTATTATACAATTATTGGATATCATTTAATAATTAAAGTATTATACATTATCAATCATTATAAATTACTTATTTAATTTTATACATTTTGATTCTAATGAAATTTAATGTACATATTTTGTTTAAATACAAATAATCTTGAGATTTTAAGTTGGCGATTATCGACGAGTGTAAGGTTATGTACGAAATGAAGCTACTATATCCTATTTTCATAATTCCAAAAACAATGTGTTAAACAAAGAGAAAAAACTTATCTTTACACAATATAAACAAAGGAAAATAAGCATATGAAAGTAATGTATAACCTCACACAAGTGATTAGCACCAACTTGTTTAATACAATGTCATTAATGTTGAAAATATGGACGCACCGTTTTCAACGGTGTGCTTCTTGGTTTTTCAGTTAGCAGCATTGTATAATCCAACAAATTTGTATAGCAAAATATAATAACACGTTTGCATCCTATGAAACCATGTTTTTGGTTTCTGTGTATGTTGAAAATAACCTATTTCAAGGAACGAGTACTTGCGCATGCGCATGTGTTTTATGGACTACTGAAACAGCTGTCTTTGTGCACTAAGCACAAAACAAACCAGACATATAGTGCGCATGCGCGAATATTCGTTTACTGAAATAGGTTATTTTCAACATATTTGGCATATTCGAGCAAGAACAATATTTTATATTAATAAAGGACAGACTTATGTGGGATTCGCTATCTTTTATTAATACAAAATAATGTTTTTGCTCGAACACACCAAAACAAAACAGCAAAGCTATTCATAATAATCCTTAAACGAAATTTTAATTAAATTAGTTCTAGCCCTGTCTTTGTCTTTTGCAATAAGATAGATAAAGACAAATTCAGAAAGTTCAATATAAACTTTAAGAACAAATGTATGAATTCGAGTTTAGGTCAGAAATTTAGAATAATAATATAATAATACACTATAATTGACTGAACTTTCCAATGAAAAAATTATGTACAAAAATCGTTCAATTAAATACATGTGTTAACAATTCACAGAAAGATTAACAAATTGTAAAAACTCGTTTTTACGTCTAAATTCAGAGTGAAAATGATCAATTGCGTAATCGTTTGAGGTTAACGGCGTAATTCGTACGACACATATCGTAACTTGAATATGTTTTTTTTTTCGTACAAAAATGTGAAATGTTGAATTACAAACTGCCTTACACTCAAGCGTAAAAACACGGGTAACCCTCTGTATATGGTAGTGAAATAGTATAAGGTGAGGTTCATTCATGCGCCGGCTGTGAGTAGGTGGGGTATTGATCGGTCGCGTATCGCGTATCGTGCATTGCACCCAGTCTTCGTCCTAGAATTTTTCCCGAATCAACCTCTCTCACTCTCACCCTACTGTGTGTACAGCCGCTTATTTTGTAGGCGTACTGCGGTTAGTTCTGCGTCGCACATCAGATACGTGCCGCTGCTGTGTAATGATCAACAATTTTAAAAATGTCCCGCGACACACTATAATATTGTAATAACATGTAAAGACACGTTTTGGCCTGATTGCTGGATCACGAATTCTCTCTCTTTTTTTTCTTTTTTTTTTCTTTCAATTTCATATTTTCTTTTTTCATTTTGTCTTCCAACTGAATTTATAAGTAAAGATGAGAGCTATTTTTGCTGTACTTTATTATTCAGGCTCATTATATTCAACGCTGTAGATTATAATCGATAGATTATTTCACTTCATTCAGTGCTATAATTTAAAATCTGTAGCAAACTTCTCTATACAGCTGCTATGTATAAATATAAAACTTTAGCTAAATATAACTTCGTAGTAGTCTGTCATCTGTAGCCAACTTCATATTAGTTGCAGGTTCAGTTGAAAATCCGTGGCTAACTTTACGGTTCGGTGCTATATCTTGTATCTTGTAGCCAACTTCTCTATTTACATTTGCTTTTAATGAATAATCTGCAACTGAATATAACTTCATAGCGGTCTATTATCTGTAGCCAACTTCGTATTAATCGCAAGTTCCAGTTACAGTTTAGTATCCGTGGCTAACTTCATGGTTTGGTACTATATCCTTTATCTTGTAGCCAACTTCTCTATTTACAGCTGTTATTTATAAATATAAAACTTTAGCTAAATATAACTTCGTGGCAGTCTGTCACCTGTAGCCAACTTCATATTAGTCGCAGGTTCAGTTGAAAATCCGTGGCTAACTTTACGGTTCGGTGCTATATCTTGTATCTTGTAGCCAACTTCTCTATTTACATTTGCTTTTAATGAATAATCTGCAACTGAATATAACTTCATAGCGGTCTATCATCTGTAGCCAACTTCGTATTAATCGCAAGTTCCAGTTACAGTTTAGTATCCATGGCTAACTTCATGGTTTAGTACTACATCCTTTAACTTGTAGCCAACTTCTCTATTTACAGCTGATATTTATAAATAATGTGCAACTAAATATAACTTCATAGCAGTCAATAATCTGTAGCTAAGTTCATAGCGGTCAATCATCTGTAGCTGATTTCATATTAGTTGCATCTTGTCATATTAGTCTTGTATCTTGTAGCCAACTTCTCTATTTACAGCTACTATTTATAAATAATCGGCAATTAAATATAACTTCGTAGCATTTGATCATTTGTAGCCAACTTCGTATTAGTTGCAGGTTCAGTTGAATATCCGTGGCTGACTTCACTGTTCATTGCTACATTCTGTATTTTCTTGCTAACTTCAGACCTTTTTTTATAGATTATTTAAACATCCGCATCTAACTTCATATTATTTACATACTTTACACTAGGTAAATAATCGAGCCTAACTTCGCTATTAATTCCTACATTTTACACTGTTTACATAATTCATTAACTGGTTAAGTAATCAACTTGTAGCTAACTTCAGAACTATTATAGGTTCAGCTTAAAGCCTGTGTCTAACTTCACACTAGTTAAGTAACCGTAGCTAATTACACTAATCATTGCTACATTTTGTATCTTGTAGCTAACTTCAGACATATTAAAACTACAGTTCGAAATCTACGTCTAACTTCACAGTAGTTAAATAATCATGACTAACTTCATTATTCATTGCCACGTTTTGTATTTTGTAACTAACTTGAGAGCTATTATAGCTGCTGTTTGAAATCTGTGATTAACTTCAGACTATTGCATAATAAATAAATAATAAAAAAAGAATCAAAAAAAATAATAAAACTAATAAATAAATAATAAAATGAATAAAATAAAATAAATATATAAATAAAAATATATAAAAAAATAAATACAAAAATTTATAAAAATAAAAAAAATATTAAAAAATAACAATAGTAAATTAAAACAATAAATAAAAACATAAAAAAAAAATTAATTAATAATAAAATAAAAAATAAAAATAAAAAAACATAACTTAAATAAAATAAATAATTACCAAATTAATAAAATATAAATAAATTTATTTATTGAATTAATTACTTTTTTCTATTCAATTTGACATTCACTTTACTATAATTTCGCTCCTAAAAAGAATGTTTAAGTAAAGAATGATTAATTTGAAAATCAAGAATGTCGCGATAATGAAATTCTCAAACAAAAATTGTAATAAATGATAAGTTAAACAAATATGATAATGAAGTTTGTTGATTGAAGCGATGGAATAGAAGAAGCGATGGATTTTATTTTTAAAATCATATTATAACAATGACTATAAATAAAGTGTCAAGTAAACAGAATTGATTAATCGACTGAACATGCAGGAGGTCACATACGTAATTCCTAGTAACAGAGTTAGGAAATGACTAACTGATTGGTTTAAAAGAAAAGGGAACCGACCAACTTAGCCATGCAAGTTTAATAGCTTCTCGATTTTTTTTCTTAATGCAAAAGATATTAAACAAAATTTGCTGATAATTTTCTTTGTAATTGAATTACTTTGAGCAGAAAAATAAATTTGTATTATGTAATTGAACGAGTAATTAAACTCAATGCAAAATGATCGGAATTGTTCCGATGCTTTGTAATGCAATGAAACTTTATATCGAAAGAGTTGGAATTCTTATTGTATGACCTATTTGTTCGCAATTCACAATTAAAAAGAAAATTGATCTTTACAGAGTTTTTTTTTGTTTTTTTTTGTTTTTTTTTTTTGGAAAAAAGCAAAAATAAAATTGCAAAATTATATTTTGCATTTGGACCAAAATGCAACAATAAATCCATAAAATTAAAATTTATTGCATTTCAAGTTGAAATTTTAATGAGGCTGAATATTTATATTAAAAGTAAAATTATTATAATTATTATAAATAAATGAAAATAATTTTACCTTATTTTTTATAGATATTATATTATTATGTTATTTTTATTATAAATAAACAGAGTAAATGTTACTATAAATAAAAAAAACAAGACTTTTGCATATTATATTATATTATAATAATATCGGAAAGGGCCGATTTGATATGGCCCTGATATTGGAATCTGAAGAAATTATTGTAAACTACTGTATTCCATACCACATCCCAATCAGGTCCCGATTAATTTTTTTAAAAATAAAAAAAAATTCAGAAATATGACCCGTTCATGATGGAGGCCTCTTAAGGCATACCTTACTAAATCCCTATTATGGTCCCAAAGTGTCAGCAAAATCATGGTAGCCATATTAGACCCATAACGGATCCTTATATGGCACGCCATATTTGTACCACAAAATGGTATTAGTAATCATGGCCATATCAAAGCCTTATAATACTAGAATTCCTCACAATGCAACAATCCAAGTAAAATTTGTAATCGGGCTGAAATGTGGTCCTTATGTGGCAAATATACCAACTGATGTGCTCGCATGGATTTGATATGGCCCTGATATGGGAATCTCAAGAAATTATTGTATTCATATCACATTCCCATTAGAGCCCAATTAACTTTCCTTATGAATAAAAAAAATAATTTTTAATCATGTAACCTCATGATAGGGACCTGATAGGGGACCTTACTTAACCCCTATCATGGTCCTAAAGTGTCAGCCAAATCATGGAAGCCATATTGAGCCCATGTCGGGCCCTTATATGGTATGCCATAATTATTCCACAAAATGGCATTACTACCATAATGGGGCATACCCCACCAAGTCCCTATTATCGTCCCAAAGTATCAGCCAAATCATGGTAGCCATATTAGGCCCATGTTGGGCCCTTATATGGCACCCCATATTTGTTCCACAAAATGGCATTACTGATCTTTGCCATATCAAAAAATGTTACATTCCAAACTAGATGCCATTTTTTGATTTTCTGTTATCGGGGCTCAAATAAGGAAATCCATTAGTAGGGCTCTAATTTTGTTAACCATTTTTTCACCATATCTTTGTCGCGAAACACCATATTGAATTTCTACTAGGGTACTTTTTAGATATGACTTTATATATAAAAGTGGACTGATGAAAAAAAAACGAAAATAACGGAACAAACAAAAAATTGGAAAGAAAAGGAAAATGTCTTAAGCAAGAAACTGGTTATTGTGAAGGATACTATCAATTGCAATTGCGTAATAATCAGATTTATATACATATTGCCCTTCACACTCCAGTTCTTATGATGTTATGTCACCGTTGCACCATTCAAACTCTACTATAATCAATGCAACATTTTCGTTCTGACTTTGAACTTCCTTTTGAGATTTTTATGCTCTAATGAGACATAGTTTGTACCAAATGTGCAATTTTGACTGATGTTTAAATTTGTATATATATAAAAAAAAACAACTTTAAACAGCTCAAAGTGGCGTTCGAACATCTTTGGTCAAATATTTGATTTAGAATAGGGGTTGTATCAAAAGGGAAAGTATTTAATCACGTGTGTCAATAGCTCGAGGCTTTTGTCGCGGTTTGATAATTCGCACGATAAATATTAAATTACGTAACGGCCGTGGTGTGTAGACAAAAAGCTCGAAATATCGCGTACAAACTAATCCATAAATATAACACTTAATTATTGTTAAAAACGTCGAAATTTTTTTATTCTTGAAATTAAAAAAAAAAAAACATTTTTTTGCGTAATTTGAGATATTAAAATTATAATATTAATGCTTTTGGCAATTTATGATTAATTTTCGTTCATTTTCTTTTTTTGCAGGAATTTTCTCAACTGACTAAAGAATTGGCGTCGGCGCGGGAGAGCATACTTGAACGAGAAGAAGAAATTACCGAACTAAAAGCCGAAAGAAATAATACGCGGGTTGGTATTATATTACAACTTAAGTGATATTTGATTTAACATTTTGTTATTTCTCTCTTCTTTTTTTTTTTTTTTTTTTTTTGGATTCTTAAGCATTTCACTATGCATTGCTAAATTTTGCACTTTGCAGCTAACTTCAGGTAGCTGCAGTGTGAAATTTGCGTCTATCTTCACATTTTTTACATACTTCATACTAGTTAAATAATCGTGGCTAATTTCACTTTTTATTTATACATTTTATATTTTGTAGCTTACTTCAGAGCTGTTATAACTGCAGTTTGAAATCTATATCTAACTTCACACTATTTAAATACTTCACATTAGTGAAATAATTGTGACTAACTTCACTATTCACTGCTATTATTTGCATCTTGTAGCTAATTTCAGAGCTATTATATCTGCAGCTCTAACTTCACACTAGTTAAGAAACCATGCCTAACTTCACTGTTCATTGTTACATTTTATACGTTGTAGCTAACTTCAGAACTGTTATAACTACAGTTTGAAATTTGCGTTTAACTTCACAGTAGTTAAATATGCATGACTAACTTCACTATTCATTGCTACTATTTGCACCTTGAACCTAACTTCAGAGCTATTATAATTGCATCTTATTTTCTACGTCTAACTTCACACTAGTTAAGTAACTGTGACTAATTTCACTATTCATTACTACATTTTGTATCTCGTAGCTAACTTCAGATATGTTATAACTCCAGATCGAAATCTACGTCTAACTTCATACTATTTACATACTTCACACTAGTTAAATAACTGAAACTAACTTCACTATTCATTGCTACTATTTGCACCTTGTAGCTAACTTCAGAGCTATTATAGCTACAGCTAATTGTCTGAGTTTAACTTCGCGCTAGTTAAGTAACCGTGGCTAATTTCACTATTCATTGCTACACTTTGTTTCTTGTAGCTAACTTCAGAGCTATTGTATTTGCAGTATAAAATCTCCATCTAATGTAACACTTTTTACAAAATTCACACTAGTCAAACAGTCGTGGCCAACTTCATTATTCATTTCTTAATTTTGTATCTTGTAGCTATCTTCATTACTATTATAACTCCAGTTTAATATTTGTGTCTAACTTCACTATGCATTGCTACATTTTGCATCTTGTAGCTAACTTCAGGTAGCTGCAGTTTGAAATTTGCGTCTATCTTCACATTTGTTACATACTTCACACTAGTTAAATAATCGTGGCTAACTTCATTATTCATTGCTACATTTTGTATCTTGTAACTAACTTCAGAACTATTTTAGCTACAATTAAAAATCTCCATCTAACTTCACACTATTTACATACTTCACAATAGTTAAATAACCGTGGCTAACTTCACAATTCATTGCTCAATTTAGTATTATATTGCAATAAAAATTATCTTTGATTTAACATTGTGTTTTTTTTTGTTTATAACAAATAATTGGATAATCTGATTTTTCAGTTGTTACTGGAGCATTTGGAATGTTTGGTTTCTCGTCACGAACGATCGTTGAGAATGACTGTGGTGAAACGACAAGCTGCCGCACAATCAGGGGTATCTTCCGAAGTCGAGGTGCTCAAGGCTCTGAAAAGTTTATTCGAGCATCACAAAGCTCTGGATGAGAAGGTGGATTATATTTGCGGACATCAAACGCAATCATACTCGAAACTCATGCGAACAAAGCAACAAAAACAAAGACGAGAATTAGAAACAATCCTAATAGAAATGAAATCGGGCAATAATATGGCTTGCCCTATTATAACCCTTTTAATTGTTACCTAATGAGGGCCCAGACAGGGCTGCATTAGGATTTGTCAAACTTTTTCAAAACAAGGGTGTCCTTATCAGAGCCAAAAGTGGCCCTGGTAGGGCTTCCTGATTTTGGCCTTGATATGGCCCCGATTAGAATTTTGTATAATGATTATTAATTTCCGGGCCCCGATCAGGATCACACGTTATGTTAATTTTTACTACTTTTAACGGGTTGCCTTATCATGGCCTGATAAGGTCTTGATCGGGGTTCCATGTTTTTTCCACAATTTAACCCGATTTCAATTTCTACTAGGAAAGTTTCAATAAAATAGGTCCTTACAGTCTCAATAATATTACTTTGCATTTATCGGAATATTAAAAATAATATAATAAAATTTAATTAAAAAATAAAATGAAACGTATTTTAATAATTAAATTAAAAGTAGAAACATTTAAACATAAAAAAATAAAACAAATCATTTCTATATAATTATATTCATTCGTTATAATTGCATATTTAGTAATAAATAATACGAAGATTTATTATTTATATTATTATTATTATTTTTTATAATTTATTATAAAATTATTATTTTTCAATAATATATTCATATTCATTTTGGAATATAATAATAAATATTAAATTAAATAATATACATTTCAATAACATATATGATATGAAATGTTTTTTATATACTTTTTCAATTTTCAATATAATTATTTAAAGCCCCAAGATTATTTATAAACTCCATGATTTGTTAATTTCAATATAATTTTTCAGTCTAAAGTATCATCATTAGTCATTGAAACATTCTTTTTTTCTCTTTATTTCTTTTGTACTTGACATTAATGAAATACAAACATTATTTTTATCTTTTTAAAAATGAAGTGAACATTTAAATATAAAACACATTTTTTTTATTTAAATACAAAACTTGTATTATAAAAAATTTAAAAAATGAAAAAACTATCTATTTAAACGAATAAAAATATTATTGAAAGTATACTAAAAGGACTTGAAATGGATTTTTGTTTTAACATGTTTACTTTCAAATTTTCGCAGGTCCGAGAGAGATTACGAGTAGCTCTAGAGAAAAACACGAATCTAGAGGAAGAACTAGCGCATACCAAAGAAGAGGTATTATTTGTTTTTGCCTCCCCGAGTTTGTTTGAATTGCAAAATTGTATTTGCGGGTTTTGAAAAAAGTTTTTCAAGGTATCCGGAAAAGCAGAATTTAAGTGTCCGGAAACCTGTCGATAAGTAAGAAATTTCATCACAATACGTAACGCTTTCTTGTCAAGCAGGTGGATATATGTGATATGTTCTCGAAAGTTGAAATTCTTTATTCTTTTTTTCTTTCAACCCTAGCAAAATGTAAAATATACTGCGAATATATTGTTATAATATATTCTGAATACATTCTAAATACATTCTAAATGTATTTTTAATTATCCTTAAATTTTGATATATTAAAGATATATTAGGAATATATACTTAATATGTTCTAGAAAATTAGCATATATACATATTGAAAATATAATGACTATATATTGACTATATATTGACCATATATGGATCATATATGGACCATATATTAACAGGACGTATACCAATCATATATTGAGTATATATGAACTATATATTGACCGTATATGGATCATATATTGATTATATATTGATTATATATTGACCATATATCGATCACATATGGACCATATATTGATTACATATTAACTATATATTGACCATATATCGATCATATATAGACCATACATTGACCGACCGTATATCGATTATATATTGGTTATATATTGGCTATAAATTGACCATATATTCACCGAACGTATACCGATCATATATTGATTATATATTGACTATATATTGACCATATATCGATCATATATGGACCATATGTCGCTTATATGTGGACCATATATTGATCAAACGTATACCGATTATATATTGATTATATATTGACCATATATAAAATACATTGATACAGTGCTAATACACTGTCAATATATGGTCCATATATAGAACATCTGCAAATGTATATATGGTTAATATAGTATCATATATTATCAATATATGATCCTTTTTATTAGGATACACTTAATATATTGGTAATAAATTCTAAATATATTTTTAATATATTTTTAATATTAAAATATACGGAGA
>JABFPJ010003233.1:0-16716 GCA_022817425.1 Gryon sp. ZL-2020 | reverse complement strand
TACCACCTCATCCTCTCGGCCGATCCAGCGTGTCACGTTAAGTCGTCCTCCCGATCGGATTTGGCATTTTAATTGCACGCGCTTGTTTACTTAACGCTCGCGCCATTCAATTAATCGTAGCGTCTTTTTTTCACCAACGAACGATGTATGTTGAATAAACTGCGAACGCTGCTGCTTTTCTTCCGTTGAATTTGCGATAACTTGTTTTACAAGGTTTCAATTAGTCATTTTTTGAAACAATCTGTGCATGTACAAAAACTTACAATACAATAATTTTATACAATTTAAAATATGTAAAAAAATGTTAAAAGTTTAATTAGTTACATGGTATCGTATAACTGAATATCAGTATTGCCAATCTTCAATTTAATTGGTCGATATAGACTATTATACTTGCATGGAAGATGTAATTTAATACAAACATAATGCACGTCGTTTTACTGTACATTACTATATAAAACTGCATTATATTTCTTTTAAATCTTTCTATATAAGTACGCTAATATTTAAAATAAAAATACCATGCAGTGAATTATAAACGTATATATCAAGTAAATATAACGTACAATAAATTATCTGCATAATCTACAAATAATAATATTTTTTTTCATTTTTGTATCGTTTAAAACCAGTTTGAATCTTGAAAGTATCCTGATTTGAGAACCTCTGCGTATTTATATTATATAACTTATAATATATAGAACGTATATGATAATATGTTATCAAGTACTGCCTTAATGGTACAACATAATTAATGAACGATATATGCATATAATACGTACCTCTCGCATATTACATGCGCGCGTATAAATTACACATGGTATAAACTTAAATTATACATAGCAACAAGGTACCATAATTTCGCGAAATTGTCAAGACCAAAGAGGTGCAGTCTTCAGTCGCGATTGGAACGTCAATAGAGCCTGCGGAAAAATGACGACGACCGTTGAAAGTGTTGACATAGCAGGTTCTCCGAAAAAGAATCGAACCGGTCCATCTGCTTAAGTTTGATCACATGCTGATAATGAAATGAAAATATTACAATAAAAGCAAGCCAATAAAAATTTAATTATTACACGCAGAAACATTATGATAAAAGTAGAAATTTCAAGTTGAAATAAAATTAAACGAAAGTCGCAACAAAAAGAAGATTATTTCTCATTTCGAATAATTTCATTTCAAGTATTTATTTGATGAAACTAAATAATTTTTCAAGCTAAACTTGACGTGATTTTTGTGTGAAATTTGCTGATTCAAGTATAACATTTCTCCGAATGTATTAATTAAAAAAAATTGTTGAAAAACGACCTGATTTTATCATTCGAATGTTTTGAAATTACTGCAAAATGTCGAGGACAGAATGAATTTGAATAAGTTCGCGGGGATTCGCGAAGAAAAAGCCACGTGCTTCCCTTAGGATAACATTTCTGAACGTATCCCTCGCGATAACGTTTGCTTTTCATTTAAATATAATCTTACTTACAATAGTGCGCGTGCACGACCTCCCCTGTTTCGCTCGTTGGGAGAAGGAGCAAGCGGGGAAACGGGAGATAAAACACTCTTTCTCCATCTCCTCGCGCGTCTCACTCAATTCTCCTCCTCTCGCAGCCACGTTCCTCATTTATACAGCTAGCTTTATTAATATTTTAATATAAATGCTAATCGTGTAAGATTGCGCTTACCGATACGAGCCGGCCTCGAACGTATAAACGCGCATCTACGAAACGCCTTGCGACTCTTTGTTGTTTGTAATACTATTAATGCCTTTATTAATAAAACCCAGAAAAACAGGGAATATCATTTTGACAAACGCTCGCGAATTATTCGACCGGCGTTTTTTCGTTCAGCCATTTGAATAACGACGTTCCCCGTCGATTGAAACTGTTGACGTCATTGACCATTTTTACACGCGGATCAGATTTTATTTCGTTATCGCAATCAAATGAATGCACCGAGTCCTCCGCATCCGCGTTTTAAAAGTCGCAAGTCATTTTTGTCGTACTTCATTTCACTGTTTCCATCAACTTTTTGTGATGCGCTTTTTTTTCGTCAAATATTTTGCAAGAATTATTTGATTTTAAAGATTAATGAAAATAACATTTGATAATGATGAACAAAAATGTTAAAAAATCAATAAAATAATAAATATTTTTTTGTCATTTATTTATAAAAGTTTACTTTTAAATATATAAATAGATTTGTAGATTAAATCATTTGTTTCATAAATTATAGAATACATAAAATGTTTAACTAAGAAAATTATTATTTTATTATTTTTTGTTAAAACTATATGAATAAATTTAAACAATTTAACATTAGAACGACCGGTATTGTTATTCAAATCAAACACAATCATAAATCACATTTAAGGTGATTTTCCAGCTTTTATTCGAAACGGCAATTTTTTCAACATTGTCAGACGACATTAGTAACGACTGTTAGAACTTTGAATTTTAATATGGTAAGTCGGCATTGGAATGAATTTCATCGCCGAAAATGAAATGCCGCAAATCGCGTAACTGGTTTTCACACTCATGCTTGGCTTTTTAATATGAATTAACTTAATGTCGAATCGAATTAAGTCTGTTAAGTCTTGATTATCTGTTTTTACGTGCTCGCATCTTGTTGAACATGAACTGTTTAATTACTTTTCTATCGTGAAATTTGTGTCGTAAAATTAACCGCGTTGTCGGAAAAGATTTCTTATTCGCTAAATAATCATAATGTGCATTTTACGATGCTAATTTTTGCAATATTAAACAAGATCCTTTGTACTTTTTTCCGAATAATAAAGAAAAGATAATTTACGGGACCGTTGTTGTGTATAAAATATTACTTCGCTTATAATTAATATTGCATTACATTTTAATCTCAATTCTTTATTAATGTGTAATTAATGCACCTACTTAATGTACCTCTCCCGGGTTCAATCTCAACTTTATCAATCTAAGTCAAAGAAAGAATGAAAAACGATTCATAATATAAAACATCTTGAATTTTAAAATGGGCGTTGATGATTATGCAAATTATAACACTTTTGTTATACGTTTTCGCGACTTTGCATATTTTTCATGTTAATTTTATATACAGAAATTCGTTTAAGAAATCCGTATTAAAGTATCTGAAAACAAAAAGGGGGTTAACTCAAACTCACGGGATTCTTTTTTTCTTGATTACTTTTTTCCAAACAAACAATCTACCTTTCCACTCGCGTCGGAAATAAATTGCTGGTACAATGACGCAGTCACTTTAAAAACGTATTAAAATAATCTAAATCTTAATGGTAATAATCTAGATCGTAAAATATGCAACCTTAATTAAAGAATTCTCTTAGAAGCGTCATTATTATAATTTTGCGCACTATCTAGCATCTAGTTAAATGAATTTTTTTTCACTAAAGTTGTATCTTTAATCAAAGGAATGAAAAATTACTGTAATACGTTTTAGTTCCTACAAGAAATTAAATATTATTATTATCATTTATGTAATGATGTTTCGGTTCAAGTAGTTCATGAGCGTGGGCAGCAACAATAGTAAATTGTAGACGTGCCTATTATAGATTTGAAAAATTGCACTATTGTAAATTGATCCGCGTAGGTAATATCACATTCTAGTATTGGTTATCTTATTTGAACTTTTTTCAATGTGGCTTCTCTGTAATAAGGAACCTTTTTGCACAAATTGTATTTGTTCAAACGCTTTTGCCACAAAAATTATTTATTTATATAGTCATAATAATAGATATCTAATTACACAAGTAATTTTGATGTTATTTATAACATTTTCCTGCAACTCATACTCACATACTCATTAAAGCGTATGTGATTTTATTTAATAAAAATACTTTTCCATGTTTATATTACTTTGTCTGTAGAATAAAATCTCACTATCTTATTATTTAACGATACAATTTGAATAATGATATTATATAGATATACATTGTATTATTACATATTCATTATACTTCATACATAAGTATGTATTAGAATAGATGTGGAAGTTTAATAATGTATGTATAACATTATTACATTATACATAATATACCAATAAAAGTAGTACTTTGTTCATAGAAACAAAAATTATAGTAAATTACTGATATAAACGTTAATAAAAGTGAAATAACATTTGTGCTACAAATTGAATATATAATTTACATTACATGTATCAAAATGATATTCTCCGCAGACATCTAATATCTTTCTAAAATGTTTTCGACTTGTAATGTAGCAAAAACAGTTATATAACTAGTGTGTGGGGGAAAAAAAGCAAATAATATGTTTTAGAATAAAATGTACAGTTGTAAATAAAAATTAGCGATATGTAAATAGATGTTATTTGAACAAATATGTCATCATGCTTATGTTAGATTTACTTAACGGTTACACCAATTAAATCTCAATACAATATTTACTAAGTAAATTAATTAAATTGCACTTGAAAAAATAATACGGAAACGTAATATAAAATATTATGTTCATGGTATGTAATTTTAAGTAAAAACTTCAAATTACATACCATCATTTTGTATATGTACATCAAACTTTTAGCTAAAAATACATTTAAAAGTATCATTTAGTAAAATATTTGTTCACTCAAACTTATTTACCGAAAATTAAAATGTTATAGTATCATATATAATAAATGCATAATAAAAGTAATGCCTCTTTAAGTACATTCATGAAATTAAATAAATACATTTTATGGAATTAATACGGATTAAATTTATCACAAGAAAAATATGTTTCCCATAATTGAGTATGTATAGTTATTGGTAACTGAGTTTGCCGTATAAATAAATTATAATGTTATTTATTTTATTTGCAATATAATTATTTGTAAAGGTTACAGCGGCGTTTCTTTATTTTTATATTGCGTTTATGAGTAAAATAACATTGTATATACTTAATTCCGTAAAAGTAAATTGTAATCAATTTATAACGTTTCTTTAATAAAAATAATTTACTTTAGCGCATAATGTAACATCATTTATGTTAAATATTGAAAGCGTAGAATGTACATAAATAATGAAATTCATTATAATATAATTAAACTATACATATAATTGAAATGTATATATATTCGTAATATGCTATAGAAAAATTTGATTATTATAAGTTAGAATGCATTATTAAATTTTAATTAAATTTTAAATATTTCTCTAATTTGTTTACTAACTACAGATTGCAAATTTCATATCATAAAAATATAATATCATAATTTTATTCATTTTATTTTCTTTGCAGTTTATAAATAATGATATATTTATATTCATATGCATTTTAATTTAATCCATGTTAAACATAAATTTGTTTAATTTTTTTTGCGATAAAACTCGTTCAATATTTATAACTTTTCCATAAGCTTATTTCAAAATAAAGTAATTCTAACTCGGCAGCGTGTCGCATAAGTAAAGCCCGAGTGTTTAGCGAGATATTAAAATGCGCGATTTACGCTCTAGGGTCTATGAGCTGGCGAACGCGGCCATTTATTGTGTTATGCAGATTGTGCGGCCGAGCGTTTCGGCTAAGAAATACGCACGGCCACGAGATGTAATTTGCAGCGATTCGCATCTGCGCCACGTGTGCGCCGTATGGAGCATGTAATGTGCACTCCTTCCTCGGTCATCGCAATTGTAAATCCAAGCGAGTAGCACGCGACCGCGAGGTCCCGTCAGAAAGTTCACCAGGCTGGACTTGCGGAGAGTCACGAAGACACGCGCCGCGCGCGTCCGCAAAAAAATCACGTACGATGATTCAGCGTACACGCACACTCGCCACATCTCCTTTGATATTTTACGTCGGAGCTTTTACTCGCTCGATTTTCTTATTTATTTCGCACCGCTCGCACTCTTTCTTCTCTCACTCCTTCTCGGCAAAGTTATATCTTTTGCGATGCGAGTGTACATTTATTTATGCATATTTGATTTACTTGAAATATATTTTTAAAGTCGTATCGCAGATGCTGGGATCGGAAAATGTTACGTTCTTTCTCACTTTTTAGATATATTTTGTTCGATTAATGGGTCGGATTTATGTTTCACAAAAAGCTGACGTTTTTACCATCAGTCAAAGTGATGTTGTTTGATAATAGTATATAAAAACTAATGAATAAATACGCACGAGAAAACGTTAAATGGTGATTAATGTTGCTTTTAGTCTAATCAAGTAGTGTTTTTGCAGAAGAATTATATATGAAGAATAAATTCCGGCTTGTGTTTCTAATGTTTCATACATATTTTTTTACATTTAAGCTTATTTGTTATACGTATAATATAATCTTTATTAAATTTATTTATATGAAAATATGTTAACAATAATATATGTACTAGTGATAAAAAAATAAATACGTTTGAATGTATTTTATTTGATTCAATGCTAAGAATTTTTCCGTTTCACACGATTATACAATACAATTTACATTACTGGATCTTTTACAAAACTAATCATTAGTAAACAAACTCGGGTAATTATCATATTTAATAAATTAAATTACTATGATAACTAGTTTTAGTGCATATTTTTATCGCATAACTCCGATAAAGTTTGTAATTTATTCAAATAGTATTTTTCATACCAGTCCGTAATTAAATAATAAAAATAATTATAAACAATGATGAATCGTAGAATCTATTTTATACTAAAAACACAGTAAAAATTTAATTGCTAAAAAAATTTCCATTAACTGCAAAATATTGAAAAGATATTGTGGAAATGTTATTTTATTCGTATATTACAATCTTGAGTGGCAATTACAACCTTTATTTTTTTCATTTTAATGTAAAATTATGTCTTGCATAAATTGATTATTATAAAATAAAACTTTCATGCAACTTTATTCTCAAGATTTCTTGCAAGTTACCTTGGACAATTTTTTACATTATAATTATGTCTTCTTAGAATAATAACATTAATAACGAACATGATTAAGCGTTCCGCATTATCAATAAACGTAATCAAAACTTAATGATAAATTTACTTAACGCGCATGTGTTAGTGTGACTTTTGGTTTATTCTGATTTTTCATACGAGATATATCGTGACTATTGAAATGGAATACTTCAACTGATATCTAATTTTTCTTATTAATATAATTAACATTTTTATATAATCAGATAGTTTTTATTACAAACGGTAGTTAACATAAGTATAGGTATTATCAACTTGGTTTAAGTTGCGCAACACTAACATTAATAAAAAAAAAAGTTGTTTATGATTGAAAACTCAATAAAAAGAAATAATTTATTTGCATTAAATTAAATTTCCGCAATCCGTAACCTGGCAAAATCACTCGCGTTTAATGACGTTTTCTATTTGATTGACAAATTTATATTTGACATAGAAGAAATATTTGTTGTGAGCAAATAAATTTGTTATACCCTTAATTAGTCAAATGTGTGGATGCTTAACTTAATTCATATAAATTTCCTTCGAAATCGAATTAAAAGTCAAATTGCTCGATTAAAACAAATATAAAACGAGTTACATAAATACTTTATTACTTACATCTACTACTACGTTACTTAAGGTTCGAACTAAATTATTCAATGTTAACGAATGTCAATTATACGTAAAATAATGTCTTATGTAAACTCATTTGAAATATATTTCCCTGTGCATGTATTTAATTAGACATCATTGGTATTTGTTGTGAATGAAGTTGAAATGAATTTTTAACCAATCAAATTAAATGTATTTCAATGTGCAGAATTATATAATGTTTATATGCAATCTTTATATAAATGTAATTGTTTTAAATACAAAAAAATAGTCTTATTTATGAATAACGTTTAGAAAAACATGTTTATTAGTTTTTCATTCTTATAACGTTCATTTAACAATGAACCACTTAATTAAAATAATTATACAAAAAAGTATGCAGTTTCCTACATCATCTCTCGTCCAGTTCTCCCTTTTTTGCAATAATTAACTTTAATGTAATTCAATGACATTTAAGTGACGATAAATTTTCGTTTAATTAACTGGTTACTTTAGTAAAACTGCTCCAAGAATAGTGCTTCAATCAAACAAATTGAGATCAATGTGATAATTTGGAATTTTTCCAAATCTACACTCTAATTTGTTTAAATAAAGCTCGTACATATTATTGTTACTTTTATTCGTAACTGCCAGTTCATTAGATCCAATTCAACTAACTCAAGGAATGTATTAGATTGTTAAACTCAATTAATTGTTCATTATCGTAGGAAGTTTTAGCCGGATGAACGACTTATATTATAATATTTAGTTTCATCTATGTAGATTATAACATTAAACATTTCACACATCTTGCAAAATTGACCATTTATTAGATTGTTTAAACAAATATTCGCCGGAAGTATGTTATTCATTTATATAGAATTACATACTTAATAAAAATTGATCAAAGTACATCTAGTTTTTTAATTTGAAAATTTAATATTTTTGTTTAATAATATAATACAATTTCCAAAAAATTAGTTTATGTTAATAAAAGCAAGTGTAAAATGAAATTATTTTATAGGGAAATTCGTTTGAACCGTCTTCGAAACAAGTTCGAACGTTATGATCAAAAAAGTTAGTGATACGCGATGCCATTTGCATACATATTCATATTATACGCGGGTGACTTCATTTTTCAAAAGTAGTAGCACTTCCGACATCGCGGTTTGCTTTATTGACCCTCGATAAAAAGGGGACAGCTGCGCAAAAATGAAAAAAAAAAAAAAACCCGCCGCTGAACGACATTTGCATGGAATCCTTGCGTACGTAATCCTTATGTACGCCTTATGCGAATAAACGTCGTTCGACTCTCTCGTCTTGCTCGTTTTCTTGCGCTCCGTCTCTTACGTAATTAAGACATCGTTAACGAGCGTTTCCGAACTTGCCGGACGTTTTTGCTCGGTGTTGAAAACTCGACCGATAAGCGAGTATGTAAGGGACACTTAGGGAATTCACTTTGTCCTCAGAGAAAAAACGAAGCGTGGAATGCGAGCAATATAAGAAACGAGAAAATCTTACCTCGACTTTCTTACCTGCTATATTTGCAATTATTCAAATTCATTTTTTGAAGCGTTTAATTTAGCAAATGAAAATAAAGAGAAATTTGTTTAATTCTACGTACTAATATTATTTTTTAATATATTTTTTTTCAATTATAATTAATCTTGAAATTAAAAAGCAAAAGTGTACATTTAATGTTTTAGGCGAGTTAATTTGAAATACGAAATTTTAATATGTAATTTAAATGTTCATTAAAAATTCTATTATACCGCGAATAAAACGGTGATAAAATTAATTATTGTTGATGGTATATTTCGTGAAGATTTTGAGCAAATTTTTCATTGGACATGGATTTATGATTTTATTTCGTTATGTTATGATGATAAATTTAACTACTGAAACGTTACATCATTCTAGGTATTTGATGAAGCTGAACAAAGACGGAGATTTAGAATTAATTCATATAAAATCTTTTATTTATTATTTAACGTATAACAATTATAATTATTAGGTACTACATTTTGTAAATCTTCTTCTTTTCTAAATTACTTGCAAAATTTTGCAATTTTTTTACATTAAGGAGCAACTGAATTCAAAATTACAAAATTTGATTTCAACATTGTAATTATTTATCAAGAAAAACAAAGATTAAAATTATAATTGAAAGTACGAAATTTGTGACATATATTAATGAAATTTAATTTACATTTTATTCTAATATTGCTTGTATAAAATGTATACAATCAGTATTACATTTAATATTAAAAACTGCACACGTGTTAAAATAATGAAATTATTTTATGTTTAAATGCAACTTATTGTCCAAGTTAACGGTACGATTTTCTAAGAGAAATGGAAACCTGTTTTCCCAATCAATGTGACCATTAATTGGCGACAAATGCGTCTACTTTGGTAGCGTGATCGGAAGTCGTTATCAACGAACGGCTGCGTGTGTTGTAATTTTCTTGAAACGCGGATACTCAAGGAACTTGCTGCAGTTGCCCGGGAAGTTGACTTAAATGTAGTAAAGGCATTTCACTCGTGTACATTACATTCATACATTAACCGCAAAAAATTGAATTGCGTTCATAAACTTGCTTTATCTTAGTGTTACGATTTATTGCCCCTTTTTGGTCACGTTTGTTTACCTGGATTTGATTTCAGTTTTCTCATTTTCAATTTTTTTTTGTATTCACATTTTTTGTTGACTTTATTTTTCCCTTTTCTCTTATCGTCATTTCGTATTATATACCTGTACAGGCCATTAATTTGCCGAGAAATTGTGTTGAATCAATCTTGAACGACGAAAAGTAGCAGAAAAACATAATTATTGAGAAAGTAAAATTTCAATTTTATCGCGAATATTTTAAATTGCAAAGTAATTTAATTAGCTTTATAAAATTAAGTTCTGCTTGTGTGCATATTAAAAAGAATAATCTAAAATTTGTTCGGCTTCGTTGTCTATTTTTATCGCAAAATAAAGTTAATGGTTTTCATTAATATGTATTATAAATAATCGAGTTTACGCGATCTTAGAAGCATTCGTGGTAAGTTTGAAATCCGAAGTTTATTAATTCTCGTAAAAAATACATTCAATTATATACAGTGCAATTTCTTTATAGATGATATGCAATTATTCATATCTGCATAAAGATAGAATTCAGCGATATTATTTAAATGGAAATTTAAATAAAATTCAATTATATTATTTTATTCCTTATGTAAACTATTTATAAAAATATGAATAAGTGAAATATAATTAAAAGAATCATGTTAGTAGCATTCAAAATATCTTTTAAGCTAAATTGATTTCTTTAAGACGAAACTTAATACTTTTTAGATTGTTCTTTCGGGAAAGGAAAACTTAACTTCACATTCAAATAATCTGTATTGTTAATTGTTTAATTGAAATAACAAAATATAGTTAAAATTGAAAAAGTTCCATTACTTCAGTCGTCGATTTAACGTTTGTTTAGAAGAGGCATCTATTTTGTTATATATTCGTTACGACTTAGCAGAAATGTTTGCGAACTTCAGAATGATATTTTCTATAATATTTTTTTAAAATTCAGTCTATCAATGTACGATGATTGCTTATATTCGTAAATATTTGTCTTTAATATTTTGTCCAAAAATTGGACTCGAGCTTTTTATATTACTTCCAATCTCATCCGTATTCGAAATAATAAATAGAAACTCGGCAATAAAATATACCCCATCAAAATTCCATCAAAATATCTCCATTATCTAAAGTTTACTATTCCAGACAGAACTTATATTCTCGTCTTTTGATCGAAACACAAGACCCATACAATTTTTATATCTTATACATTCAAAACTATCAAAGAATTAATAAAATTATACATCTGGCAAAATATTTCTCTATCTTTCAAATAAAAATACTCAAATTAACTATCTTGAATCATAAATTTAATAATTTAAAAACGTTTTAAATGTTCGAATACCAATTTATTTAAATTTCTATTAAAAAAGATGTCAATATTTGTCAATATTTATATTCTGAATTTTAAATTTTACAACTATAATAATTATAGACTTGTACAATCATATTTTCAAGATTCCATTTCAATAAAATATACAATGCGTTTCAAAATGAAACGAACGTTGAAATTTTGTTTAAATGCATTATCTCTTGTGCTCAGAATAAAAAAGAAATTGAAAAACATTTTAAATCGCTCGCCAACTTAGTTATACTCTTCGCATCTTTCGAAACATTAAAATGCTCCCCAGATGAAAATATCCAACGAGACGTGTATGCGTGATAATTTGTTTGAATTTCCTCATTTCAAATCAATTTGCCGCAAGCCCATTTTCCGGATGAAAAGTCGAGTGACAGCAGGCCGAAGTAGTAGTCGCGACGTGAACACAAAATGCTGGGATAATCCATCGCGCGTTTTCTTGTTCTCTCTATAGGTTCTCTGTTACTCTCTGTTTCTGTATCTCGCGGGTTGTCTCATTTTTGAGAGCGCGTGCATATACCTATTCCATTAGTGACCCCTGTGCGGTTACGGGCTTTGTTATGCTAACGACATCAGTGTGGATTACAGGTACCTTCTATGCTCATCGCGTAACGCGGAAGTTTACCCTTTTCTCGGGCGTAATAATGTCGTGCAAGAGTGCCGGCGTTAGTTGGTAAATATGCGTCAACGACGAGCTATTGCATATTTTCGATTTAATTGCATTTGCGTATTCCGTGTGATATAGAGCGTGCAAGTTGTATATCACACGTGCCGCGTGCGAGACAAGTATCCCGCGCGCCGCGAGATCCGATTACGCGCCAAGAATCAGAAATTTAAAACTCAGCAATTTAATGATCCCAAGGGGGTGCCTCGTTTTCCGCTTTGTTTGTCATTCTTCTCGTTATTAAGATCACGCCCCCGGACCGCATTTCTTCCATTTTAAAAAACACGGCTATCAATACGTGATGGTATAATTGCGAAAATATCGGCAGCGCGCTTGTTAAACCGCGCCATTTGTCGTTTATGCACAAGTGTTCGGATTACATTTCATTCGAGTTTTCGCGATTCTTTCTTGATAATTCATTTTTGCAAATTGAAATGGCAGGACGCGTGTAATCGTAAATGAATTCATTTTTTGTCGTCGGCAATTCCGAATGAAACAATGATAAATTATTAAAAACGTGCGCAATTATTCCAATTTAATTACATACATATAATTGTTTGACGCGCAATGCATTTTGAAGTTTCAATTTAATGAAAAAGTTCTGCATTAATTATTTATACGAGCACCAACGCGCGCCAGGAAATATTAATGGAATAACATACTTTATACGTTTTCATTTTGTATTTTTTTTTCGTCGTCTTTTCAAGAACATTATGTGCACTTTGCAATTAAAAATATAATATTCGATATACCAACACACCTGTACACGAACCATACGAATATTTGTGTCCAATGTATTTATTTTGGGAACCGATAAATGGTTCCCACTTCCACATTTATCCAACTTCAAATGTACGTACATGATTAATGGCTTTCGTAATTTTTTACCCTCGAAAACAATCGTAAAGCTATTTCCTCGTGAAAATTAATCACATTAATGCATCCGAATTATCATAACTCCAAGTGCTACATTTTTCATTTCAATCGTATTTCAAGGTAATATAATGGGAAATCATCAGAAATGTGACATGTAAAACAGATTTTTCAATATATACACTTTTTTTTTATAATATTACATTTTATATACAATTTTTCATTTGAAAAATCTATTTTGTTAATGAAAATTATTAATTCAATCCATACTGATTGAAATTCCGACACTTGTATGAAAAATTAACAAAAAATTGTATTGATATCGTGGCTTGTAACTTAGGGAATAAAACTTGTCTTGAGTGAAGATGACGCCATCGTGTTTTCTTGACACCCTCTAATGTCGACTAATTGACGCAGGGTGGTAAACGAAGATGGCGGACCTATTACACTTTCAATCTTGAGTCCTGGCCCATCGCCAACGCCACCCTACACGAAATCTCCCTCGGCTGTAACACCAAAATGAAATATGTCCTAAAATCTAACAGTTATTCTGTATGATCAGACAATCAAATGAAAGTTGGTTTCGAATTTATGTTAGCCCGACGTTTCTGTTTCATTGTAACTTATACACCACGATTGCGGATCCCACACACGCACTCTTTAGTAGTCCCGCGACTTCATAAATGGCTCGCGTTCGCCAACTTTTTGACAACTTTTTGACAACAACCAAGCAGCTGTGCCAAATTAAAGAACATAAATGATCAACCTGTAGAACTGACAATAACATTCAAGCAAATAAAATTATTTAACAAGTGTTTAAAATGACATTTTTCATGTTTAGCTGAATGCTTTTAAAAGTAGTGCAAATGGAATGAAACGACATAAACGCACTAGTTTTAAAAATGATGAAGCGATGAAACGATCAACGAACTTGTTCACAACGATAATAAAAATTTAGATTGAGAGTCGAATAGTAAGAAAAAATTTGTCTGTCGGGCACAACATACGTCTGAGGGTAGTGGAACCGGATTTGAGGGTGATGCTCACTTGACGATTTGCCGATGTTACGCCAATGGCAACGATGCCGCGAAATTGGTCTGAAATGCGACGTCACCCCTCCGGCGGAGACTGATTTCTCATTTTGCCGCCCTTCGGTAACTCGTCCCCCTTATCTTTGACTCAATTTTCTTACGCCAACTTTTGATGGGTCCAAATAACACAAAATGGCGCTTACAAGATGGTGCAAATCATTCACAAATATTTGTCTTCAATTCATATTGTTTATTTCGATTATTTACTTTGCGATACAAATCAAAGATAATGCCTTTAAACTGATGAAAATCATGATGAAACATTTTAATGCTGTAATTAAATTGACCGACAAATTTTATTCTATCACGACTTTGTTTTTCTCTCAGCACATCTCTTTTCTTGTTATCTGCGCTCATTGTGTTCTTAAACAGTTTACCGGTTCGTCCTGCACCCGCAGCGGCCAATATTATATTATCTTGGTTCTGCGCCTAGGCTTATGAATTTTCTTTTCCTTCATCGACGACCATTTTTTTAACTAATGCTCCTCCCCAAGTATCCTCAATCAGACTTTTGCCGTGAAGTAATTCGTCGCATTAACTTTGTTACGTCGCCACAGTGTCGTCGGCGCAGGCTTTTTCCGATCGAAAGAACCAGTCGACAGAAATGTCCATGCTTAAACGTTTAAGAGCATTAATCGGCTTTCCTTCCGATTCCTGACTCTCGCTTCTAACGTCCGTATTTTTTAAGCAAGTTCATTCGATCAACTTTAGTTACATGAAATGAAAAAAAAAACGTTATCAATATATTTACTAACTTGTGGCAGCTAGCAAAAACGCAATAACGATGAAGTTTATATTGAAAAATAATTTTTTTCACTGAAAATTTACTTTTATCTAGTAAAACATTCAATTTTTGTCTAATGAAAATAAATCTATTAATTTTGCCTTCAAAATTTTCTAATAAAACTTTATTCAATTTATAACATAAAAAAAGTTTTATTACTTTACATTGGTAATACAAACTGTTGTTTATTCAAACAATTTTTCATCACAAATTTACTAGAAAAGCAACAAAATCAATTTTTCTGATTTTCGTTTATATAATGCATAATTTTCCGGAATGGAATTACAAAATAATAAAAAACATAAATGATCAAGTTTGCTTTCAAACATTCTTATTTAAGTTTTACTCTCTTTATCCAAGCTCTTCTTTATTGCCGTCCAATCTGTACATCAATATACAGATCTTTTATTAAAGGGCTACGATTTTTTATATCCATTGAATAGTTGTAACAATATTTTATCAAAGCTTATAATATTTTGTTGCAGTAGAAACAATGCGGCTGAGGTATGCAAGGAATTTTAATCATTCCATTTTTTCATCGAAACGTATCGACGATGTATTTCCTTGTAACAGGGTTCTTCTGAATTATTCACAAAAATAAAAAACAAAAACAGGGATAAAAAAAAAAACAAGAAAAAAAAATGACGAAAGGCAACAAGCGCGAGTAAAGCATAACGCAAATTCAACGGTTGCCTAGTTCAAAACGATCCGATCAATATTCGTAAATTAAAACTTTGAATTAAACGTAACTGAATATATTTCGCAATCTATTCGATAATAATCTCAAGTATTGGATTTTCGATTTTTACGTGCAGCTTTCATTACACCTTTTATGAAGTGCAGTTATACCGAGTCGCGCGCGAGCGTTTATACGATGTAAATGACTGACACGAAAATTGAAAAATAAACGGTTTTCGAGTGAGAGTACGCGAACTTTTTGTTTTGTTTTATTTTATTTTATATTTTCCCCCCGTTTCTCATCTTAAAAGCGCCGAGTAAATAATGACATTGACAGTATGATGCTGCCGAAAATCAATTTTCAATGGCTACATTTATGCACCGCCGAAATTAAGTACCGGCCACTTTTATGAACCAAACGATACAGGGGAATAAAAACAAAAGGAGCGGGGAACAAGGGAAACAAATAAAACAGCATTGTTATTATGCAAACGTGTTGTGTAACCTATCGTAATATATGAATACAAATGACGAATTTGCCGACTGAAATGGCCAACTTGGTTCTGACAAAATCATAAAACGCCTATGGAAAAATAGCTCGTCAATACCAAAACAAAAATTGAGACAAGAAAAAAAAAAGAAAAAAAGAAAAAAAAAAGAAACTCACACACAATCAATGCCACGAGGGTTCTTTGCTTACGCGAAATTTTTGTGACGTCCTTTCGTTTCCGTTTCTTGGAAATGACGAGTTTCCGTAAAAAGGAAGTCCGCCGGAAATGTGTCGCACAAGGCGGGGGGTCGCGAATGCAACATCAAATCAAAAAGAAGGGGTTAGAGGTGAGGCAGAGCAACCGACGAGACAGACGTCGAGCAGCGATCGCGCGGCTTTTCTCCATGTGCCGCTTCCAATATTCTTCTCGGTCGGTGTTCCAATCGAATTGTCCGTTAATTGAAATGATTAATTGTCTCACCTCTGTCCTCTGGCGTCGGACGAGCGGGTTGTCGGCTGATTGCTTATTTACAAATAGGAAATTTGAAAATGTGCAGAATCACGGTGCGTCGTGAAACGCGACGTCACAGATGGCGGGGGCATAAAACGACAGAAAATGACTCGGGTTGGGGTCGCGGAAGAGAACGGGGAGAGAGTAAGTGGGGGGGAGGGGAGGGG
>JABFPJ010003232.1:0-16723 GCA_022817425.1 Gryon sp. ZL-2020 | reverse complement strand
CATGAGCATCCCATAAGCTTCCCATAAGCTTCCATAAGCTTTCCATAACGGTCCCTTAAGCACCCCGTAAGTATCCCTTAAACATTCCATCACCTTACAATAATTATCCCATAAGCATTTCATAAGTATTCCATAAGCTTTCCAAAAGCTTTCCATAATGTTATCATAAGCATCTCATAAGTGTCCCATAAGATTTCCGTAAATATCCTATAAGCAACCTAATGATATGCTATAAGTATCCCATAAACTTCCCATAAGCTTTCCGTAACGTTCCCATAAGCAACCCATAAGCATCCCATAAGTATCCCATAAGATTTCTATTACGTCGTATGAATTACAGCATGAATAATTTCCACTATATATTTATTGATTAACATTTATTGTATTATAAATGACACAGATCCCCAATTCAATTGTTCCTGTTTATAATCAAAAACATATATCAATGTATGTGTATTGATGTGAAGCTGTCTGTATGTGTATGTTTAAAAAAATTAGAATTACGAATTAAAAACTACACATGTCTCATACATAACATTTCCTCCCTCTTTTAAATAAATCAATTGTATAGTATTAGTGTGGCTCAAATCTCAATGTTTGACGATGTATGCGGTTTGATCTGCGAGGCATGATGGGAGTTTGGGGTAATGGCTGGTTTATATGTTCCCAGTTTCTTGACGTTGCTGGTGTGACTGGTGTAAGAGTTTGGTCTCTCACAACCACTTGAAGTATTACTGGTTTATTTTTCGGCTGGTGCTCCAATTGTTGGTTTCGGGTTACCATAGTAGCGGGTACGTCGTTGTCTTTGCACCATCGCAGATTCATTGGTTGTTATAGGATCTTCTTCATGAGTGTGACTGTGACTTGGTTGACCGTAAAATATCCTGAGTTGATCGATGTGGCGTTTCATTATTTTTTTTGTATGTAATCTAGGCATGTGCGGGCTTAGGCCCGACATTTTAAAAAATTCATTTTTAAGAGTTAAATAAATAAATTTGTTTTGAAAATCTTGAGATTCATATGAAAATAGTCATAATATGTGATTTTTTAAACGTTTCATACATAATAACTACACGGACCGAGGTCGGGCCGTAACTCGGGCTTTTATCGGGCTTTCTTAACGTAACTTCAAAGAACTTCGAGACAAAAGCCCGAAAAAAGCCCGACTTTAGGCCCGCACATGCCCAAAGTAATCTGATAGTGAAGATCTCCATGGCGAGCTGAGATGATGCCTGGGAGCCATTTGTCCAGGTTTGGGTTGCCTGACAAGAAGTAAATGCTTTGTCCTACTTCCAGGGTGCGGAAAGTTGAGTTCATTTCGGCTTGCTGCTTTTGCATCACTTTAGTTCGTACATCATCGGATCTCGCCAGGTTAATACGTGTGTGGATATCTCGTCCGAGAAAGAGTTGAACTGGTGACAATCCGGTAGTGGAGTGGGGTGACTTTCTGAATTGGCGAAGGAACTCATTCAAGTTTTTCTGGAGAGTAGCTTTTGTTGTCTTCATCGCATAGAGGGCGTCTTTGACCGTTTGTACATATCGCTCAGCTTGAACATTGGTGGAGGGGTGGTATGGCGCCGTTAGTTTATGGTACTTAACACCACTGTTTTGAAGAAAAGTTTTAAGCTCATCTGCGATAAACTGTCGGCCATTGTCTGAGACAACAGTTATTGGAGCGCCATATGACGTAAATACTTCATCAAGAAAAGTGATTGTGGTGGTGGCTGTTGTTGAGGTCGTCGTTTTGACTTCGAGCCACTTACTATAGTGGTGCATGATTTCGCAATGTTCTCGATGTCCGAGTCTATGCCTGGCCAAAACACAAAAGAACGTGCAATTCCTTTTATTTTTACTATTCCCAGGTGAGCTAGGTGAAAGTCGTTGAGGATGGCATCTTGTAGAACAGGTGGAACCACCACTCTGTGCTCAAACATCAGGCAATTGGCGGCGAGAGTGTATTTTACCTCAGGTGCCTTGAAACCATGACGGGCAAGATCCTGACCTGATTCCAAGATCTTAATGATTTTGCCAAGATGTGGATCCTTTCTTGTCTCGCGTGCTATGGCTTCTGATTTGACTGGTAGCTGTTGTAATTGATGGAATGTAATAAAATCGAAATCATCGAGTTTACCTATCTCTTCCTTTTCTGACTGAAAAGAGTTTTGAATTGTAGACGAGAGGGGGACTGGGAACAGTAGTTGGCATTTGCATTGGCTCTCGAAGTTTTGAAGACAACGTTGAAATTGAAGTGTGCGAGATAGTCAGCATAATTTGCCATGCGACTGATGCACAACACAGGTAACGATTTCTCAGGGTGTAGTATATGCATCAAAGGCTTGTGGTCGGTGATTAGCGTAAACTGACGAGCATATAAATAATTAAAAAACTTTTTTACTGCCCAAACGATGGCGAGTGCTTCCTTGTCGATTTGAGGGTACTTCTGCTCAGTTTCTGACATCGTACGACTTGCATAAGCGATTGGATGTTCTTGTCCGTTGCGGAGTCGATGAGACAGTACTGCGCCTATCCCAGTCTTACTAGCGTCAGTGGCCAGTAAAAGTGGTAGCGTTGAGTCGTACTGCATAAGTACCTGTGGTGAGGTTATGATGTCCTTGATGTCCTTGAAGCCCCGATCACCTTCTGGTTTCCAAACAAAAGGACCTTTCAAGAGTATATCCCTTAGTGGTCGATCCCTCGTCGATAAGTCGGGAATGAAGGAGTTGTAGTAGGTGGCTTTTCCTAAAAAAAGTTGCAGTTCCTCAGGAGTTGTAGGCTTCGGAGCGTCTCGTACAGCGCGAATGTGTGTATCGGACTTATGGATGCCAGATGCATCGATTTTATGTCCAAGGGCGTCAGGAACTGGTTTTGCGAATGAACATTTGGACCGGTTGAGCTTAAGACCGTTTTTTTGAAACCGCTCCAAAGTTCTATTAATGACCTGGATAAGGTTTTCGAAGTTGTCAGCAAAGACAATTGTGTCATCGAAAAAACATACAACGTTTTGAAGGCCTTGCAAGATCGTGTCCATTCGTCGCTGCCAGATAGCAGGGATATTGGCTGCACCATATGCTGCTCTGGTTGTGACGAATCAAACCGTGAGTAGGGGTGTTGAGTGTGAGCGCGTGACTGAACTCGTCATCGACCTCCAGGTGAATGTATGCGTCAGTGACATCTAGGTGGCAAAAGAAGGTGGCACCACACATCCGGTTCAATTTTTGGAATCGGGTGCTCATCAACGATGATCCGCGGGTTGAGAGTGGACTTGTAGTTACATGTGATCATCAATTTACCGTTCTTTTTGACGACAACGTGTGTCGTTGATGCCCACTCAGAGTAATTACTCTTTTATAAAATCCGGATGACAGTTTACCATCAATTTCCTTGGCGTAGGCATCGCGCAGGGCCATAGGAACGTCTCGTGCTCAGGCGAAGATTGGCGCAGCTCCGTCTTTTAGGTGCATCTTCACTGGTGGGCCGGATACTTTTCCTGGGATGTTACTAAAGACATCCTGGTACTGATTAAGGAGGTTGTCTAGTTGCGTTTGTTGCTCCTGGGCAGAGATTGCTTGGCAAAGAAATTGTGAATCGATACCGGCTTGCTGAAGATTTTTTCGTCAATCTTATGCACAAACTCCGAGATCCACTCTCGGCCCAATAGTGTTTCAAAATCACCATCAACCACGTAGAGGTTAAGGTTCCTAGTTGTGGTTCCGATATTAGTTTTTACCAATGATCGGCCAATGCAATTTATACGGTGACCGGTGTAACTAGCAAAGGTACGATCAGATTTCTCTAACACGAAGTTGGGTTTAATTTTAATTAACCTCAATTTGCTCATGACCGAACAGGGTGCGCCGGTGTCAAGTTCCATCTTGACGGTGGTGTCTTCGATTTTGACATCGAGCAGTTGTCTCCCTGATGAATGGACTACTCCGATGATGTCCATCTTGTTGAGGTATTGGACGAGGTCGATGTCGTCTGCCGGTTCCTCTTCTTCCGTCAGCTGATGAGTGCGTCGGGGTTTCCGCGAACGGGATCTGCACACCTTACTGATGTGACCTTTTTTCCCACAATTCAGGCAATAAGCGTCAAGGAACCTACATTGACTACGAGCATGAGCTCCTCCGCATCCCGCACATACCACTTTGTCCTGTGATGACTCTTTTTGGTTAGATGAGTGTGATCCGTGGTTCGACTTACTGTGATCTGTTCTGTTACGTTGCCATTGATTATCATTCTTCCGTGACTGCGGTTTCTCATAACCTATCCGGTTGGTTTGGTCGAACTTGGTGGCTGTGGCGGACGTTTTCACTTCGTCAGCTGTGTTCCCAGTAGCTTCAAGTGTGTACGCAATTTCATACGCAGCAGTGAAGCTTTCGGGTTTTTTTGCAATTATCTTATCACATATTTTCCTCGACTTTAAGCCTGCAAGCATTTGTTCGATAAGCATTCGGTCCAAAAATGTACCATACTCACAATAAGTGGCAGCTTGTCTCAGCCTCAAGGTGAAGCTGGCGATGTTTTCTCCTGACTTCTGCATAATGCTTCGGAATTTTATGCTTTCCGCAAATTTACTGCGAGTAGCGTCGAAATAGTCTGTCAATTTCGACTGAATCTTGTTGTAAGAGAAAGTCTTCGGATCTCTTCGTGATCGTGGTCCCGTCGGCTGCGCGGTATGCAGGCATGGTGAACTGTGGTGGTCGAGGTTGTGATGATAAAGCTGTGCCGTTGGCGTGGGCTGTTGATTCGCGGATGGCATTATCGATCATCCCCGAAAATGCTTGTACACGGAAAGAAAATTCAGGCGATGCTAGCTGAAATCCTTCAATTATAATCGTTTAATTTTTATTTAGGAGTATTAGCATAAAATTTAACCTTTTATTCGTTGACACTTACTGTAGCATTCGATAAAATTCATGGATAATTGCTGAATTCTTCGTTAAGGTACGATTGCTCAAGACTTAGGGGATTATCCTCTAAGTTTTGAGCAACCGCGCGCATGCGTCAACAAAACACAAGACAAACGAATATGATTCTAATTGATTGGCTGACGCGTTGCTCAAGACTTAAGAGATAATTCCTGATGTCTTGAGCAATGATACCATATTCTTTCAGTTATTATTGCATTATGTGTGTTACAGGTTAAGGCCACAAATTTAACTGATACGAGCTTAAGAACAATTAAGCTATTACACGTGAAGTGTTTCTTATGGAATAATCGCTTGGATTTTCTTTCAGTGTAGTAACTCTATTGGTATCTCTGCGTTGGTCGCCATTGTGAAGTAATGTTTGCACTATCCTGTGTAACGATGAACTTAGTTCGATGCTTGTGATAACGTTGTGATTAGAATGTTCCTTTTTTTTCTTTCTTTCTTCTTTTATCATTATACGACAAATTGTAGCATACAAATGATTTTAACACCATATTAGCTTATCTGTGAGCCTCCTATGGCATAGTTATGGCCAGTAAGTTAGTAGTACCAGGTAATGAGACCAAACATGGCTATCAGTTATTTTGTAATTCATTTATATTAACATGATTATTATACAATAGTGCTATGTATCTGTAAGCCTCCTATGGCATAATTATGGCCAATTTTCTACCACTACAATCTCGTAAGGCCAAAACAAAGCCAAAACATTCCTAAAATTAATTATGAGAAGCTTACAGGAAGCTTAAGGGAAGCTTATAGGAAGCTTATGGGATGCTTATGGGAACGTTATGGAAAGCTTATGAGAAACCTATGGGATACTTATAAAATGCTTATGGGAACGTCATGAAAAGCTTATGGGATACTAACGTGATGCTTACGGGAACGTTATGGAAAGCTTATGAGAAGCCTATGGGATACTTATAAGATACTTATGAGAACGTCATGGAAAACTTATGGGATACTTATGTGACATTGATGAGATTCTTATGGGAACGTCATGAAAAGCTTATGAGAAGCTTATGGGATACTTATGAGATGCTTATGAGAACGTTATAAAAAGCTCATGGAAGCTTATAGGATGCTTATGGGATGCTTATGGGATGCTTATGCGATACTGATAGGATACTTATGAGAAGCTTATGGAATTTTAATGGGGTACTTATGGGAAGTTTATGTGATACTTATGGGATGCTTATGGGAACGTTATGGAATGATTATGGGAAGCTTATGGGCACGTTACGAAAAGCTTATGGGAAGTTTATGGGATACTTATAGCATACCTTTAGGTTGCTTATGGGATACTTACGGAAAGCTTATGGGACACTTATGGAATGCTAATGAGAACGTTATGGAAAGCTTATGGGAAGATTATGGGATACTTATGGTAACGTTATAGAAAGCTTACGGAAAGCTTATAGGATACTTACGAAATGCTTATGGGATAATTATGGGAAGGTTATGGAAAGCTCAAGGAATATTCACGGGATGCTTAAGCGAACATTATGGAAAGCTTATGGGAAGATTATGGGATACTTATCGGATACTTATGGGATGCTTATATGAACGTTATGGAAAGCTTATGGAAGCTTCTGAGATACTTATGAAATACGTATGGGATGCTTATGGGATGCTTATGGGAAGCTTATGGAAATCGTATGGGATATTTATGGGAACGTTATGGAAAGGTTATAGAATACTTATGAGATGAGATACTTATGGGATGCTGATAAATAGCTTATGGGATGCTGATGGAATGCTTATAGGATACTTATGGGATGCTTATGGGATGCTTATGAGAAGCTTATGGAAATCGTATAGGGTACTCATGGGATATTTATGGGAACGTTATGGAAAGGTAATAGAATACTTATGAGATGAGATACTTATGGGATGCTTATAAATAGCTTATGGGATGCTTATGGTATACTTATGGGAAGCTTATGCGATGCTTATGGGAAGTTTATGGGAAGCTTATGAGGTACTCCTGGTATGCTTATGGAAACGTTATGCAGAGCTTATAGAATACTTATGAGATGAGAGACTTATGAGATGATGATAAATAGCTTATGGGATACTTAGAGAATAGGTATGGGATACTTATAGATTAGTAATGGGATGCTTATGGGATACTTATGTGAAGCTTATGGGATTCTTATGAGGTGCTTATGCGTACGTTATGGAATGCTTATGAGAATCTTATGGAATGCTCAAGGACTACTTATAAGATACTTATAAGATACTGATAAGATACTAATGGGAAGCTTATGGAATACTTATAGGATGCTTATGGGATGCTTATGAAAAGCTTATGGGATACTCATGGGATGCTTATGAGATGTTTATGGAAACGTTACAGAAATGTAACGGAATGTTTATATAATACTTATAGGATACTTATAGGATGTGTATGGGATGCTTATGGGATTCTTATGGTAAGCTTGTCGGATGTTTATGGGATACTTAAGGGATGGTAATAAGATGCTTATAGAATGCTTAAAAGATATTTATTAGATGCTTATGGAATGCGTATGCAGTGTTTATGGGATGTTTATGGGAGTTTAATAGAATGTTTATTGGATAATTATGAGATGTTGATAGTAAGCATATGGGAAGCTAATTAGAACCTTATGGGAAGTTAATGGGACAATGGTTGAATCCAATGGGCGCTCACAATCAATGTATTGACCGGTTTTCGAATGCATATGAAATCATAATATAAATGACTGATAAATATATCATTCTTTTATAATTCAAAAAATAAACTGATAAAAAACAAAAAAATTCAGATAAACGGAAAAGTATAGGCCAAGTACATACAAATATAAAAAATAATGACGTCTAAAATATATTCAACTTGCTGAATTCAAATATTTTATCTAAATTGTAATCTTATTTTAATTCAAACTTTATTTAAGCAAAATTGGAAAACAATCATTAAAATTTGAAAAAAAGAAAAACATATTAGTATAACTAATCACTAAAATTTGTCTCAATATAAGGTATTGATAGCAATAAATATGGTCAAGTATGTTCGCTAATTTTATTTGAAAAAGCTGCAACTTGGGGAGTTAGTCTACAAGAAAATCTAATTCATTAACTAACGTGGTTAAGTACATTTGCTAGATTTAGACCTTAAAATAATAGAAAACGAAACTTCAAAATTATGAAACTAAAACCGAACAAAAATAAGTAACAAAAAAATATAAACATGCAAAAATAAGGTTCTGTTAGTTTCGTTAGTTTTGTTAATCTTGTTTATCTTGCTAGTTATAACAGTTATACATACTCCTTAGTTTCATTAGTTCCGATAGTTTAGTTAGTTTCGATGCAAAATTAAAAACTTGGCGCGTACCATATTTACTTAAATTAAGTATTAACCTCTACAACATATATAATGTAACTTATAGACGATTATGGTATTTATAACTGTTATAACTAGCAAGATTAACAAGATTAACAAAACCTTATTTTTGCATGTTTATATTTTTTTGTTATTTATATTTTTTCGGATTTAGTTTCATAATTTTGGAGTTTAATTTTCTATTATTTTAAGGTCTATAGCTAGCAAATGTACTTAACCACATTAGTTATTAAATAAGCTTTTATTGAAGACTAACTCCCGAAGTTGCAGATATTTCAAATAAAATTAGCGAATGTACTTGACCATATTTATTGATATCAATACCTTATATTGAGAAGAATTTTAGTGATTAGTTATACTAATATGTTTTTCATTTTTTCAAATTTTGATGATTGTTTTCCAATTTTACTTAAATAAAGATTGAATTAAAATAAGATTTTAATTTAGATAAAATATTTGAACTCAGAAAGTTGAATATGTTTTAGACGTCATTATTTTTTATATTTTTTGTACTTGGCCTATACTTTTCAGTTTATCTGATTTGATCATTATAATTCGGTCATTTTTTGGCCTTATTGTCTTTCATTTGTAAAAGTTTTCGCTTAAGCTGGACCTTAGGATGTATGTAAATGTGCTATGTTTGTATCATTACTGTAATTATGTTACATATTACTATGTAACAATGATCAGTCTCAAATACAATCGAAATACTGATCATTATATACAGCCAAGATTTTGCCGTTTTTTGGCCTAATTATTAAATATTTCTGATAAATTGTGGTCTCAATTGGGCCATAGAGGTTCATAAATGTATTATATTTGTATATTAACCCTAATTATGATACATATTATCATATAACAATAATGTATTAGTCTCAATTACTCGTCCGGACAGTGAACATAAAGACGAAAAAGAAAAAGAAAACAACATTTCTTAATTTGCGCAAAAACGGCAAAGTTTGGATGTTAATATCTTGTGAATGGATGGACCCATTTAAAATTTGTTTCTTTAATTTTCATCAAGTCGATGATGGCAACAATATTAAAGCAAAAAAATGGAATTTCAATGCTATTGTTGCTTTTTTTGTTGTTGATTTTTTCAATGTTGAAGAATGGCATTTGTTCGTATTTGAAAAGAGACACGGTAGTACTGGCCGCACAAAAACGACTTCTTGTTTTTGTACTTCGCCAGAGACACTAACGTGTCTCTTGATTATAAAACACGAATGCATAAATTAAATATAAGAACACAAAAATGAATTTTACTCCGAACAACTTTAATCTCAATTTGTGTAGTAAGCAAAAATTTGTGTAAACTTAATAAGAATTACAAAATTATATTCTTAAATAAATAAAAGTAAATAATCTTGCAAATTAACTGATTAACGATCATGATATATTAAAGATGCAAGATTTAAGAAATGCGAAATAACAAAAACTGATATTTTAAATTATTAAAACCGATTTTTTTGCATATGTGTGGAAGTGCAATGCAATTTAATAGACATAAATGTCGCATTAAATTTAATTCATATGCGAGTAGATATAAGGCGCAAAAATCGGAAGTAATACGTGTAGAAAAAGTAAAGTACAAGCAACATCCTGACAACCTCCTGACAACCTCCTGACAACCTCCTGACAACCTCCTGACAACCTCCTGAAAACGCCCTGATAACCCCCTGACAACCCCTGACCTCCCCTATGATGACCTCCCCCTATGACGACCCCCTATATAAAAATTTGTGTAAAAAAATTTTTTTTTGCAAATTCAATTTTATATAGCCCACGTTCATCAGACAGTGTTGATTTACATACCCACAAAATTTGGATCAAACCGGTTCAGTTGATTTTGCGTGATGCTCATACAAACAAACAAACAAACAAACAAAATAACAAACAAACAAGCAAACTAATAAATAAACAAAAAAACAAACATAGATTTATTTTTATATATATTATATAGATATATATATATATATATATGAGTTCGCTGGCGGCCGCGCTCGTTGTCCGCTCGCGGCGCTCATGTCGTCCCGTCGAGTCAAGTCATGTTTTTCCGAGACGACAGTTTGAAAAAGTAAGTTGGCGAGAAAAGGTGCGCCACCAAAAAGTAAGAAAAAGGATTCTACGGAGAATAAAGGTTAGTTCCTTTTTTTTAATGTTAGGTGCGCGATAGCGTGCCACTAATGGTTTCGAGAAAGGAGTTGGAAAATGAGACTTGACTCGACGAAGATGTGCGGCTAGAGCGGCCGTGGGGACTCGACCCCGGCGGTGGCCGGGGTCGGCGGTGGCTTTTTGGATTTTCGCGTCGCGGCATCCCAGTGGCGGTGTTGCGCACTGGGATGCGTTTTGGGATCTCTCTCTCTCTCCCATTCGTTATTCATAAATGGTAGATTATTTTTATACTTGTTAAATAATCAGGCCAAATTAAGCCTTCTTTTGGAAAAATAAATTTGTATTTTTATTATTATTCACGTTTCTGTTTGAAATCGCCACCCGGTTCTTCCCGTCCCGTATTCATGTGCGAAAGTGGTCCCATAGAGCCACGATGCTTGCTCTCGCCCGGAGATGCTTTGAACGTTAATGCCCGGGTAAATGTTCGCGGACATGAACGAAAATTTTTTTTTATTTTTGGCCATTTTGATAAAATGGTCTGGCGCGCAAAAACGCCGCTCCACCCAGTAACTGCTGTCGCTCTCAGCCTGGCCATCGCCGACGGAAACACCACGTTACAGTTCATAAATAATTTGCCCGCCATTAAAGTTACAGGGAGATGAAGTGCACAGCTTCAAAAGCGTTCAAATTTACTGAAAGATTGTAAAATTTAACATTTTACATGATGTTGGCTGTATTTACCTGTAACTTGAAACGTGGGTGCAATGTCATTTATAATATGAATCGAATTTGAAAACCAAACATATATAATAATATTATTCTATTATTTTAAATAAACTAATATGCATTAGCGTATTTATTAATATTAGTCTTGTAAAACATATTTATTGATAACCTTTCAACGCCATTTATATTATGCACCGATTCCGATATCTATCACGTTTTAATGATTATTTCATTATTTTAAATAAATGAAGTTGCGATAGTAATCTGCAGTGCCATCTATAAAATGTACCGCATTCGAAATGTAACAATTTATATGCCACTATTTCTAATTAAATTAAATTGCAATATTGACATAATAATACTAGAATGCAACGCCATCTGTAATACGCATTTAATTTTAAACATATTTTATTATAAGTATTTTGTGTTCGGAATCTAAATGAAATTCTTATTTTGTTTTCTCATTATATTATATTTTCTTATTTTTGAATTACCTCAAAAATTCCGCCAAAATAATGTTACTTTCATTATTTGAATTATACATATATAAATAATTACTATATTGAATTTAAATAATTTTAAAATTTATTATAGTAATATAATAAAATACCGCTAAATTATTGTAGCAATAAATTTCGGTTTAATATGTTGTAATAATCCCACCAAAACAATTTATTAAAAATTCATTCATATTTAATAAATTTAGAACAGCCGCCAAAATAATGTTATTTTTATTTGAAAAATAATAAAAATTCTGAATTTACATCATTTTAAAATTGCTGCCAAAATATTTGTATTTTAAGTGCACAGTTTAATTATATAAAAATTACGTTGAATTTTTTAATGTTTAGCGAAATAGCAATTTTGTTACTCAAAATCACCGCGACACTGATACAAAAAGATAAATAATATTTATAAAAATAATTACCATTTTGCATTCTTATTACATAATAATTATTGCTAAAATATTATAATTATAATAAATTTTATTTAAAGTGCCACCAAAATGATTATAATTGCAAAATAAATGTTGTATTTGCATACAAATTGTCATAATTACTAATAACACTCAAACTCGAACTCCAATTTTCGCGTTTGAAATCATCACTATTTGCATTGCAGTGACTAGTCGAAATTGACTTATATGCCTGACTTCATGATAAGACAATGTTACCATGTAGTAAGATGTAGACGTAGTTACCGATCCGCGGAACTATTGCCGAGCGAGCGACCTAATTGATAGTTCGCCGCTCTTAATTAGGCAGCACTTGACGGGCGGGCTAACACGTGACCCCCGAAGTCACACTCTGCGAGCCGTGGCACTTTGCCCATTGCCGCGCGCTCGCAGAGGGCCGGCCAACGTTGTCGTGCCCGGCTGTGTGTGCGCGAATTAATTCGCCATTCAATCCCCGCCAAATCATGCCAGCTGCACCCCGCACATTGCCAGCCGCCAGCCAACAGCCAGCCAGCCGCAAGCCAGCCAAAGCCAGCCAGCCAAAGCCAGCCAACGGCCCAGCAGCTCACTTTTTTTCTTTTTATTTTTACGTGAGTTGCTATTTTGTTTATTTTATTTGTCCGTTGCCGACTCGGCGGAATCTTTGCTATATCGCTCGCTCGGCGATCCCGTTTGTTTGTTTTCTTAAATTTTTATAGCCCGCGAAAGTCTGCGCGGTGCAACACGGTCCACCGCGTAGCAAATTGGTGATCGTGACAGGATGCAGAGAGCGACTTTACGTTAAGGCAAAGATTTTTCGGTTTAAACGTCGAGTCGAAGTTTGACTTCCTTCGTTCGCCGAAAGGTAAACGTACGCGCAACATAAACAGTTGAATTTTCAAAACAAATGTTTTGAAAATTCAATGTATTTGCGAATCTCTGTATTGCAATTAAGGTTTCTAAAATCTCAATTCTAATTCAATTAAATTTTGCAAATTAAAAATTGTTTGTTACGCTGTAAAATTTTGGTTTGGTTTTTTCAAACTAAAATTTTGCGACAAATTTTTTTATTTGTCAAATATTTTTGCCAATGCGATTGAGGCTTTTTTAATAAATTCGCGCACACACACAAAATATTTGTTTTGCCCTTTAAAGTTTGAATTTTCCAAATTTGAATTTATTGCCTTAATTTAATAAATTAAATTTTGTTAGCTGCCACAAACATTTTTCTGTCTCTTAATTTATTGAATTACTCTTTTTGCCTTAGCCCTTTTTAAAGCCCTTTTCCCCTTAAATTCAAAGTTATGCCAAAATTTAAATTTTTTTGCCCCAAATTTAATAATTTACATTTGTTTGCGGCCATAAAAAAATTTTTTGCCCCTTACATTGTTAAATTGTTCAGCCCTTTTTAACCTTTTTTATCCCTTTTTTACCCCTTTTTACTTTCAGCACCCCTTTTGCCGAATTCGTTTTTTTTCCAAAATTTAATTGCAATCGACCTGAGGTGTCAATTACAGCCCTGAAATAGATAGCCCTTAACACTTACGTTTAGCTCTTCAACCCTTTCGTACCCTTTTACTGAAATAAGTTGTTTTTCCCCTAAATTTTAATAGTATTCGACCTGAGAGGCTCATTACAACCTAAAATTAGCCAACCCTTTGGCCAATTGATCAGCCCTTTTTCACTCTTCTTCAGCCCTTTTGCCGCAATACATTGAACTTCGATATTTTTCTTCAAAATTTAACAAAACAAAGCCAATTAGCCCTGAATTAGCCAGCCCTTTAGTTTTTTCAGCTAGCCCTTATTGCCCTTTCGCCACCCTTTCGAAAAATTAAGCCAAATTTGAATATTTTTCAATTGAAATCGCCCAATAAGAGTCATTGGAGCTTCGAATCACAACTATCGCGTTTGCAAACGATTTGAGAAATCTTTTGCAATCCTAAGCCCCTAAGCCCCTTAGCCCATAGCCCTTTTTGCCAATTTTGCGGTTTTCTTTGTTGTTTGTTCTTTTCTTGTTTTTCTCCATAATAAGAACATGGCCGACAATTAGGACCAGAAAGCCATTAGGGAACTTTCCTATATGCGCTCCTTTCTCACCCTCCATACTGAAGGGTTGCAGGAGGTATTGGTTCGATTTAACTTCCCAACAGATGGCACTCGAGAACAGATGAAAGATACATTGTATCTGCAATTTATTAGTGCACATCGGGACCTGGCCAGGAGGAACCGCCGCATAGCGGAAATGGAAGCTATGCAGTTGCCATTAACCCCTCCTCAGGCTGAAGCCCCTACTCCTGTGCAGGAGCAAGCGCCCCGGGAAGTCCCGATGGACGAAGACAATACTTTGTCCACCACCACGATAAAAGGCGAGGAAGTACCTCTTTCCGCCGGACCCGAGACAACCCGTCGGAGTGCCGCGCCTTCGTCAAGGTGGGGCCAGATGGGCCAGCCAGCCTCAACGCCACGGTCAGATGCGCCAGGAGGCCAACCCGCCACTTTGTCCTCCTATATGGAGTGGTGAACTTATTCAGATTACCTCCAAAATCTGAAGGGCATGATGAACTACGTGATTCCGCTCATGACCCCAGAACAGCAGCTTGAGAGGGCATACGCGAATATACATCTTTGACGCTATTCGAGAATAAAGCGGAGAGAGTTCACCACTCTGGAAGAGTTGGAGAACCTTGGGGTGGAGCTCGAAGATGCGGAAGTGCGGAACAAACAGTTCCAGCCTCCCCCAAAGCAGACTGTATTGCCAGAGTTCGCTCCTTACTACTCAAAGCGAGTAGTAGCGGAGACCCGGCGCCCCAGAACGGATTCTGTGGCCGCTCTGGATGATTCTCTGACCCGGGTATCTGGTTCTTCGGCTCAAGCCAGTCAAAATGCCTCGCACAGCCAATCCCCTATGGGGCCAGGGCTACACGTGTATGTTTTGCCCGGCGGCACCGCGATCCTTCTGCCAAAGATGCGGTGGTGCCACTCAATGTCCAAAGCTATGTTATAGCTGCCGATCCAAAAAGCTGGGAAACGCGTAGAGAAGCACACGCATAGGGTAAGCCCTATTGACAACCAGCCCAAAAAAGCCATGACTTTTTGCACCCTTAGGACTTGTCCTAAGAGTACACAAACGAGCGACCCACGCCTCTATTTACAGGTCAAAATAGATGGCGTAAAGTTTCGTTCGTCCGTAAAGGGTTCGAGCCTTTTTCGACACTGGGTCCAGCCGGACTCATGTCGGAAATGGTGCTCCCTGGGCTTTAAAGCAGAAGTTTGCCCAGCCCGCCTTAAGCTGAGACAAGCCCCAACTAGTAATGCCCAATGGAGTCCTCGAAAAGGTAGGGGCCCAGACTCTGCTCCCAGTAGAATTTCTGGGAGAAATGTATGCCCTAGAAGTGAGACTGGCCTCCTCCATTAATTACGAATGCATCCTGGGGATGGATTTCATCCGTGCGTTCCGTCTCTGGATAAATCTTGAATTTAGTCAGCCGGAAATTGTTCAGCCGCCAAGAAATATCACTCTCACTATCATGAGCGATATAGCCCAGCCAATCAATGTCCTCCCCCAGTCCCTTCTGGATAAAAACATTAAGCTACCCCCAAAACATTTGCCCAGCACCCATTTAGTAAAGAATTCCGGTGATGTTCACCAATCAAATTGCCCTGCCATCGTGTAGGGCCACTTTAGAGACGGCATAATTGAACCTTCCCTAAGCGAGTGGTCAAGCCCCGTTCTTAGGTTTGAGAAAGCCAATAGCAAATATCGGTTTTGCATTGACTTTCGAGAGCTCAACAAGGTCTTTAAAACGAATGCCTATCCCCTGCCAAATATGGTTGGCATTCTAGACCAGTTGAGGGCCGAGAAGTAGATCTCAACACTGAATTTAAGCGAAGCTTACTTTCAGGTTGAGATGGAACCCACCTCCTAGGAGTACACCGCTTTCGCGGTGCCCGGAAAAGGACTCTTTTATTTTAAGAGGATGCTTTATGGTCTTTCCGGAGTCCCTGGAGTCTTTCAGATGCTGGCTGACAAAATCGTCGGTCCAGAGATGGCGCCCCACGTCTTTGTGTACATCTCAATCGAGAGAAGAGCGAGTTCTGTTGTTTGAGCGTCAAGTATCTCGGTTTCATCGTTGATGAAAGTGGTTGTCACGTTGATCCAGGTAAAACTGCGCCAGGTAAATCGAGTGATAATAGATCAAAGCAGCTTACGCTGGTTGCAGAACCTCAAGAATCCGACCGACTGGTTAGCCCGCTGGTCAATGGAATTGATGGGCTATGACATAGAAATAATCCACCGCCCTGGCGCCATGCATCATGTCCCCGATGCCCTATCCCAGATGTATGCAGGCGCCGAAACCCTATCCACACTTGAGGAGAGCGCCGATAAGTGGTATTGGCGTCTCTATAAGCGGACTAAAGATTTTCTCCATCTAAGCCCCAATTATAAAATAGAAAACGGTCATCTCTATTTCCATTCCGAAGATCGCATGACCGATCCCCTTATCCCTGATCTTCATGCCTGGAAATTAGTATTACCCCAAGAATCCCGCCAAGCCGCCTTAAGCCAAGCCACCTCAAGCCAAGTGACCACTTACGGACACTTGGGAACCGAAAAGACTTTTCGAAGACCGTGTCATCTGTACTACTGGCCCG
>JABFPJ010003231.1:0-16725 GCA_022817425.1 Gryon sp. ZL-2020 | reverse complement strand
GACTTTTTTCAAAGTGTCAAATTTTCTTCACTTATGAAAAAGTAGTTTTCCACTTTTTGGAAAAGTGAATTTTCTTTCACCTATGAATAAGTAAAATTTTTAACTTTTTTGGAAGTAAAAAATTTTTGCACTTACGAATAAGTGCAAATTTTGACTTTTTTGAAGTGAAAAAATGTTTCACTCAGCAAATAAGTGAAATTTGCACTTATTCAAATGTAGAGAGTATATTTCGATATATATTGTTTCGTGTGGTGAAAAGGTAATAACGTTACAAACACAATACGATCTGCACACGTGATATTGACAAAAATAAGCATCTTGTGTAATATTAAAAAGTAGTTCTCGTGATGCGTTGACGTGTGCATGCGCGCACGGAGTAATCAGTCCTTGTAAACAGATTCAACTGCGTAATCCCGAAGTAATCGTTACGTCGGTGAGACAGGTACCCTGGGTTGAATTCTCTCGCGCGTGTTGTAAGAACGTTTCAGCTCGGTTGGCCGAGAGGCAGGAGACCGAAGAATTTGGTTCAGCGAACCGCAGCGGCGTAACTGCTCTCACGAGCCCGGCCCGATGCCATTGACACTGACATAATCGTAGGAGTGAAATGCGCCGCGCGGATAATACCGTCGCGCGTCACTCGCGTATTATAAAGTCGAGCAAGTCCGCGCGCCACTTCTCCTCTCTTCTCTCTTCTCTTCGCGGCATTCAAAGAATCGACCAAAGACACAAAACAAAGACGCCACAAGCGCCGCCGACAGAGAGACAAACACTCTGTCAGACGCTGCTGAACTTGACCTGAATCTTGAGCAAGGAGAAAGAATCATTGCGAACTCAAACAACACCGGAGAAAGGCGCAGCAACTGCAAAAGAGAGCATTTCATTTCGATTTCAATCTCTCGGAATCGGTTACACTTTCTCACTTTTTCTTCCTTACGTTTTCCCGATTTGCTTCAGTTTTCATTGTCCGCGCATCTTCTAAGTCCTTCCACACTCTTGCAACAGTCCGTTTATGAATGTTGGAGTTTTTACTGTTGGTAAAAAATAGATTTTTCAATATTTGGATGGAAGTCATTCTCTTTCGTGTTCGGAGAAAATATATTTTTACAAATCCTTAGTAAAATGAAAATATATTGCGAATGTATTGTTAATATATTGAAAATATATTTTTAATATATTCTTAATAGATTCCTACCCACATACGTATAAAAAATATATATTCAATATATTTTTTATATATTTTTTATATATTTTTATAAATATATTTTAGAAAATATATAAAAAATTATATGCCATTTATACAAATTCTTGCCGTAAATATATTTTTTCAGACAAATATATTTTATATATATTTTGAAAATATATTGTCAATCGTGTGGGTTATATAATCTTAATATATTTTTTATATATTTCTATTATATACTTGATATATTTATAATACAAACATAATATATTTTTCATGTATTTAATATATATTTATAATATGTTCGTATATTAAAAAATATATTAATATATATTAAGAATGTATTAAGAATATATTAATATATTATTATTATATTCTTAATACATTCTTAATATATTCGCATTATATTATTCGTTTTGATAGGGAAATATAACTTTTTGCCGAAAATATATTTTATGTATTTCACATATATTTCTGAATTTCAAAATATATTTCTTTTTTTTCTACGGGTCGTTAGGAGAATATAATCTTTTAACTTTGAATATTCTTATGCGAAGAATATTTTCTCTTGATTAAGAATGAAATAATGACAGGAAATCACTGTCTGCAATTATGCAATAAATATATCTGTATTAAGTATAATAAATATATTATATTACTTATTTAATGATATGACAATAACTTTTACTAAAAGTTGAAATAAATAAAATTTTTGTAGTAATTATAAATAATTATGAAGTTCTTAAATTATTTAATTTTTTAATTTTAATTTAATTTATTTGACTTAATTAAAGTCAAATAAATTTGACTTCAATTAAGACTTAGTTATTAATAAGTACAATTTATTTTATAAATAATCCATTTTTTACACTAATGAAAAAGTTCAATTTCAATTATAAAATATAATACAATTATTACCGTCAATTGACAATAGATGTTGTAAGACTTTACGGTTATGCATAACTTAAAATTTTTCATATTTATCATAAATCAATTTCTAATCAAATTAATTACATTAAAAAGATAGTATTCTCATAGTTAATATATTATTTCTTCAAGTGCAGTATACTCGCATTCAAGGTAAAATTATTGCAAACGTAAAAATACTTTTCACTACTAAATGTAGTGAAAAGTGTATGTTGGGTTAATAAATTGTTATAATATATGTTTAAACATACATTTGTAAATTTTCAAGAATAAATATAATTATAATATAACAACTCAGTAAAAATAATTGATAATCTCGTCATGTCAGTTCTCAACATGTGCTATCTTTTCTACAAAATAAACTTCATGCATTGTGGCTTTCAAACACGAAATTATGTCTACTAACTATAAAAATTTATGGAAATAAAAATGTATGATCGTAAAGAAAAAATAATGATAATAAAAAAGAAGAAACATTCAAATAAAAATGTATTCTTTGTTTAATGCCAAAAGATATCTGAATCCATCAAACATAAATCACGTACAATTTTGCACCTTTACATTCAATTTCAAATACGTCCTTACGTTTATGATTAAACTTGAACGATCAAACACTATTTGTAAAATGTCATAAGACGATAAGTTCAATGAAATCTTTGCACTAACAGCATCATATGTACTTACAATTAACATTCTTTCATTGAAATGATATGCAAAGTATACGATTCATTTTATTCTAATTAGCTTTATATTTATAAACTCAGCACATTTTCTTTTCTTAATGAAGTCTAATCTGGCGTATATTTGATTCAAAATTCTGCGTGTACATAAATAATCGCATAATCTTCATTTATTATATCAGTAGCGGAAAAAAGGGGGGGGGCAACAGAATGAACTAATTTTATTGCTCTTTATATCAGACTTTATTTGTAATAAAAATGTTAAATCATAATGTCATCGTAAATACTTTTTCTCTATCTCTGTCTCTTGCTTTATCTTTATTCGTCTTACTTTTTTTCAACATTCCACATTCCAGTTTACTTATATATATATTTATTTTTTGTTATGTTTCACTCTCATTGAATCAATGAACTTGTGCGAAAACTCAAGTAGTCAAAGTTTATCGCAAAACAATGGCGCGAATTGTCAAAAGTGGAGTCATGACGAATTAGTGCGCCACGTCGAATGTATAATCCAAAGGAAACCGGAAACCCCGTACAACTGGTTCTCACCTGATCGTTCGCGATCAGTCGATGAACGACCTTGCGACTTTCTCGAGCGTTGACTTCGCCGTCGGTTGAAGAGCGCGCAGGAGCCCTATTTGTAGAATGCTGAGAGCGCGAATCAAGATCGCCGATAAAATACATTATACCCAAGATGAGCGTAACGGTGTTGGTCACGCATGCGTTATTGATTTTTTTGTTGTTGTTGTCGGTTTTGCGAACAACACCAGGTATTCTCAGATCCCAAAGTGGCACACTCCGTGCTCGATTAATTTGATGCGAATTGAATATATATCGGCACAAAATCAAGTGAGACCGCAGCTTTTTAATAACAATTTCGTCAGACCCAATATTTTTAGGGTAACATTATCCAAATTACTGAGTAGAATTGGAATTGTGAGCCTAACATGGAAATATCCTTATGAGAATTTTATGATATCCTTATGGATATCCTTATTAGATCCTTATGATATCTTTATGAGATCCTTGTGATATCCTTATGGGATCCTTATGAGATCCTTATGATGGCCTTATGAGATTCTTATAATATTCTTATGAGATCCTTAATAGATCCTTATGAGATCCTTATGATGGCCTTGTGAGATTTGTATGATATTCTTATGAGATCTTTTTGAAATCCTTAAGACATCCTTATAAAATCCTTTAACATCCTTATAAAATCCTTATGAGATCCTTATGAGATCCTTATGAGATGCATATGACATCGTTATGAAATCCTTATGAGATCCTTATGATATCCTTATGAGATCCTCATGATATCCTTATGGGATCTTTATGAGATCCTTAAGACATCCTTGTGAGATCCTTATGAAATCCTTATGAGATCCTTATGCGATCCTTGTGAGATCCGTATGAGATCCTCATGAGATCTTTATGAGATCCATATAACATCATTATGAAATCCTTATGAGATCCTTATGATATTCGTATGAGATCTTTTTGAGATCCTTAAGACATCCTTATAATATCCTTATAACATCCTTGTGAGATCCTTATAACATCTTTATAAAATCCTTATGAGATCTTTATGAGATCTTCATGATATCCTTATGGGATTTTTATGAGATCCTTAAGACATCCTTGTGAGATCCTTATGAAATCCTTATGAGATCCTTATGCGATCCTTGTGAGATCCTTATGACATCCTCATGAGATCTTTATGAGATCCATATAACATCGTTATGAAATCCTTATGAGATCCTTATGAGATCTTTTTGAGATCCTTAAGACATCCTTATAATATCCTTATAACATCCTTGTGAGATCCTTATGACATCTTTATGAAATCCTTATGATATCCCTATGACATTCTTATAAATCTATACCATCCCTATGATATCCTTATGAGATCCTTATGATATCTTTATAACTTTTCCTATGACAACTGTATCGTATATGGAGCTTTGACACAAAACATACTATCTTCATAAAAATGAAGTCAAATTAGGAAACCATGTCGAGACCCGATGTAGTTTCCTTATAATGAATAAAAAAATTCTAGATGTAGGTTTTGAACTCGCGTTCTTCAACTTTTCAAATCTATAACTTTTTGTGAACATGCCATCCTTGGCCCTTACAGGGCCGCCATTTCGCGCCAATTCTATTCTGGCCATAATTGGGCCCCAATCACGCAAACCACATCAGTACCACATCTGAAACACGTCATGCCCGATTCAAATTCTACTCGACTACAGAAAAATGTGTCCAAAATTATGAATCAGCTTTGGATGACTCGGAATAATAGTCGATCCTAATAATAGGAGCGGAGATTAAAGGTCGATGTTGATCTTCGGCACAGCTGCGTTTTGATTATCCCGGGATTACTTGATTTCTCGTTAGTCGTATGCGCTGCACAAGAATGACTTACAAAAGCGTAGACACCCTTGGCGTATAGGTGTTGTCGCAATGAACACATGTGTGCACACGATGCGAATTCGTGAGCCGTCAGTTGCACACGCATTCATATCCCAAAATCCTAGATAATAGGGGCGCTGTTTCTCTCCCTCCCGGCCGTCATTCAGGCGAATGGGAAGGACTCGACAGAGTGTGTTTAAAGCCGACGAGGGTTGGAAAATCAAATCGCACCGGCGAATATATGCGAATGACCGAATAATTTATCGGGCCTTGTCGGGCGTCGAATTTTCATCCCAACTCTGCCTGGACTAATGTATTTCCATAAATTACTCTATTTGTTCGCGAGGAAAGCGGCTCGTCGCTGCCGCTGCTGCTGAGCTTCTGCGAACGACGGGATCGTTATCTATGGGTCGGCAAAAATCCTCATTTCAGGACACAATTCTCTACCTTTAATTGAATAGTGCGAGAACGTTAACCGCATCGCGATGCTGCTTAGAAGATGCGCTGTAAATAGCGCGGAATAAACTGGTAACGACGAGTGGAATGCTGCCATTCAAAGGCGTAACGAATCCACCGAGTGTCAAGCATTTTTCAGACACGTGTCGGACTCGTCTGTCCAATGGGCATCTATAAATAACTCTTCACTCAACACCTTCAATCGACCTCCCATCAAATCAACTGGGCCGAGTTACTGCAGCCCTTGAGTCTCTGTGCACTTTGCCACTTCTCTTTCGTCATAAGGGCGTTTTATTTTGACATTTATGCGAAAATTACGGCCGAACTTGCGCTTAGTTTGTGCTTTATCTTTACAATTGCTAAGTTGAAATAAGTCGAGCGAAATGCCGAGTTGTTAAAAGGTGATTTATAAGGATAGCTGGAGTCTTCCGCTAGATTGTTACGTGATTGAAAATATATCCAAATTATGTTGAGATGATATATTTTTGGATATATTAGATATTTATGAGTATATATTCCGGATATTATACTTATTGTCGCTTTTACCCTCACGATGAATATATTTTGAAAATATATTAAAAAATATTTAACTTTTTGCCGCTTAAATATATAGAGAAATATATTTTGAATATATTTTTGTAAACTCAAATATATTTTCACACATATTTCCACATATATTTTTGAACAAATATTGAATATATTTAAAAATATCTTTTTGCTGAAAATATATTCTATCTATCTTTCATGTATTTTCAAATATATATTTTGTTCCGTGAGGGTATAAAGAAAAGATATATATTTGCATATATCTAAAATATATTTATTATGAATATATACATCCAATAGTTTTAAACAAAATATTTAAATAATTTATTTTATTCAAAAGAAATTAAAATATATTTTGTATATTGTATACTCTAAGATATATCTTGCATATATACTTTGTCTATATTTTATTATAAAATCATAAGTATTCATAGAAAATCATTAAGTATTTATAGGATTTTTAAGGTTTATTTTAGGTTTTAGTTTTAATTTTTTAATTTAAGGTTTTTATTTAATTTTATTTTAGGTTTATATATTTTATGTATCTTTTTAATATTTTTAAAAAATATATTTAAATATATATACATTATAATATATATTTTACATATATATATATAAAATATATGGACAATATATAATCTGAGAATATATAATCACATATATCTAGTTATATATCTTTTAAAAGTTATATTATATTTTCGAGATATATATTTCATATAGTTTTCTATATTTAAAAATATATCTTTCAATGATGTATATCCAAAGATATACATCATTGAAGTATATATTTTGGATATATAAAAAATGTAGAATATGTATTCTGGTTTCATATTCGAATATATTTTCGCCTATTCTACGATACCGCTTTTACTTATTATTTCTCCGTACTTGCATGGATCAAGGATTTTTATAACAGGTTCAGAATTGGACCAGTAGTGGCTGCCATGTTTACAGTAAGGAGTTATGGTAACCATTACTGGACCAGTTCCCGACTATTGACAAGTAACAGCTTCAGTTCAGATCTGGTTGTGGATTGTAAAGGTCGTCTCCTAAAGTACCAGGAAGATGACTTACAAACGAATTCCCATGAATACAAATAAAGACTTCCACAATTTTAGATAAAAGATGCGATCTAAAATACATTGTAATTCCTTCTAATCTAAACGAAATCTTGTAATCTAAGAACGCAGCATTTCTGTATTCCAACATCAAGATTTGTCCCTCCAAATTCTTTCTCAATTTTCGGTAACACTCAAATCCCAAATATTTTGAAGTATCATCAACATCATCAATCGCATCATCATTAAACGACCGTCCTTTCCAATGCATCGGTCAGTTTTATCTGCTCGCCGTACAAACTTGTTTGGTTGTCCTGAAAGGAAAGGTGTCACAATATATAATCACTTGGGCAAACGAGAAAGCACAATAGCCGAAACAAACTGACGGACCACCAGTCAAGATTTTCTACCTGCCGCATTGGCACCTGGCTGTATCCCAACTTAAGTATTCCATTGAGTGACGCCGCACATCGAACTGATCGACTCATGCTTTGACTATCGGTTCAACATTCAAAATCATCTCATTGGACTCACAAAGACCAGACGTTTTGTGAGTCCGAGTTTGTTGTTGAATTGTTGACGGTACTTTTGCAGTACTCAATGGGTTGTCTTGCATTCCTTTTTCGTTAATGTTATGCGCTCATTTCTGTGGATGTCAAGTCAAATATTCGACGAAAAAGGCAACACAGAAGGATTACATAAAAAATGATAATAACAAAAAAGAAAAAAAAAAAAGTAAAATTACGTAAAAGTACTTCCTCGATGTGGCCGTACCGTTAAAACGTTTTAAAGCGTCTCGTGTACACACGGCTCTTCCTCTATGCCGGGATTTTAACGGCATCATCCCATGCCTTGCAGTTAGCCTAGCAACGCTATTGATTTCCTTGCTCCCTCTTGCGGTAGTATTCATCCTCTTACGTTAGAAAAGTGCTCGACAACAGAGAAGGAGAGAGCAAGAGAAAGAGAGAGAGAGAGAGGGAGAGAGAGAGAAAGAAAAAAAAACATCATTTTAAGACGAAGGAAGGAAAATGCTCGGGCGATGAGACACGACAGACAAACTGATGAAGCTGATTCTGCAAAATAGAGTGGATCCGCGGGGGCATTATGGAACGCGATTGAAATTAAGATTATACGTTACATTTTGCGATTCAACTTCAAAGGACGAGGTGTTGCAGTTTGATTGACTCGGTTTATCCATTCAAAGGGGAGTCTTTGCGATTTATATCCATTTTTTTTTATTTTTTTTTATTTCTTTTTGTTTGACTCGTAGTTGATTATTGATTACTTATACACCTGTGAAAGATTGAATTAAACCTTTTGTAAATTAAAAATCGGAAAATTTGAACGGAAAAATGCCGGATTCTTTGTGGGAGATTTATTTTGTACTTTTTGGTGCGGAATACCAATGCAACGAATATATCAAAGTTGATGTATTGCCGAAACATTCAGTTATTATCAATGACGTTATATAAGTTTGAACAGTTTGTGTTAATGCATGGTGACATTTTCACAAAAATACATTATGGCTTTTGCGCCGCATTATGAATACCAAATTCGCAGCGGGCTATTTTCATGGGAAATGTTTATTGTACAATCTGCCTCCCCGCAGTACGTCATCTTTTCAAAAAATTGACTTGTTTCTGGCGAGGGACTTCGTATGGGGTTCGCTCTGAGGGTGCAGGTTGATTGCGATCCCTCAGCTGTATCGTGAAGTGAATTCTCGACAAGTTTGTTCTCAAAATGGGATTCTTTTTATTTGTTTCATTCGTCTGTTTGATTGGTCGAAAAGTATTGTAATATTGCGCAAAATTTACAGTTATAATGTAAATATAACAGAAGATTCTTCAAAAAAAGAATTTTAATTCAAAATTTTAACAATTTTGATTATTTTTTATTTGACCTAAAAGAAAATTTTTACAAATTATTATTGAAAAATACTTAAAAAATATTAAAAAATGAAGTTTTTTTTCTGAAGACATAAGTTATTATTATATTTATTATATGTATATATTAATAATAATCAAGGAAAAAATAATTAAATATTACAAACCAATTTTAAATATTAATTAATTATAAACAATTATTATAATGTAATATCAATATTATTATTCTTATTTATTTATTATTAATATCATTAATATAATATTATCAAAAATATATTTATTGTTTGATATAATATATATATATAGATTATTATATCAGAATAAAAAAAATATAATCCCACATAACAATTTGATTTATTCTTCTTTTTTTTGGAAAATGTTTTGTTCCTCATCTAAAATGTTATGTCCCAAAAATGTATTTTTCTTCGTCCAAAATGTTAATTTTTCGTCTAAAGACAAATTTTGCTTTGGCCTAAAATGTTTTCTTTTGTCCAAAAAAGATTAAAACTATATTTTTGAAACATTTGCCGAGTTCTTTACTCTCGAATGAACAATCAGACAAACATTTCAGCATCTAATTCGCAGACAATCTTTATATTATATCAAGATTACTTCGCCTTTTTATGAGAAAACAGCAACATGTGAATGGACTTTGTGAATGTAACTTTAAAGATCATTAAAATTAAAAATCATGAGAAGAATTTCATTACCGTCATTTAACATTTCGGAAAAGAAGTTTTGCAAAGAAAAAATAAAATGCAAAAAATATTAAATTCAAAAAATGACTATCCACTTTTATCAGAGCGAAATAAATTATTAACAGTTTGTTTACTTGAATTTAACTTCAAGTTCTGTATTTCCATTTCATCGTAATTTGATTGCTTTCGTTTCGGGCGAGTTTACCTTCCAAGGATACTTCTAAACAATGCATTCCAGAAATCAATTAAATTCGCTACATTCATTAATAGTTTGAATGGAGAAAGCTTTCCTCTCAATTGTCTGCGTACACATTTCCGTTTATTTGTAACAACTGCTTTTGTGTTGTATATCATTGTTTCTTCACTCAGCAAACTTTTTTTTTAAAGCAAACACTCATCAATCAATTAACTCTCATAATAAATGAAGTTGAATAAAAAATCGTTTCAGCTTGATTTGATATTAAAATACAAAATTAAATGTATGCAAACAAAAATGTGCACTTTTATGTTTGATTTAAAAAATGTCTTAAACATTCTATAACGGCTTTTTTGTGTGTATTTAATTTAACTACTGTTACATAAAAGAAGTTTATTGTAAGATAAAATTTAAATATATGATTAGTACAGTTAACAAAAACATAAGCCACATTCTAAATAAAATAAAAACTAAATATTCGCTTTATTGCCGATGTTCACGATAAGATAATAAAATAATTTTATTGTTGATTCGACCGTGAAATATTATGTCATCATCCAAAGAATATCTAAGAAGTTATAAAAATTGTTCAGTTGGCATCCCATTTTTCTGACAGTCATACGAATGATGAGAAGTGAATGACCGACTACAAAAGTTTTCGATTCGCGAGGGAGTAAGTCATTCAACTCGAGTGAATTTAATTATGTTTCCTTCGATATACATCCAAGAGTAAGGTCTTCTCTATACTCACATTTTCACGGCTTAACAATCACGTCCTTCGTTCTGTTTCGACACCGAGCCGTAAACTCTCAAACACAACGTTTTTCCTTTATTTTTTTCCCAAGTTTGCTTTAGTCAACTGTTTTTTTTTGATGAATTGAACAATTTTCGGGGTAGGGAAGATGCGGGCAATATGGACAGTTTTAATATCTAATAAACAATCTATTTGTTAAAATGAGAATGTATTTTGTTATATAAGTTTCAATTTATTGCAGAAAAATTATTGTTGTGTAAATTGTATACAATAATACTAATAATAATAAAAAAGTATTCAATTAAAAAGTAATTAATACTAATATAAATAGTACTAATTAATATAAAAATTACTATTTTCATATTTACTAATATTTTTGTTGAAAAAGTTCTTTTTTTATCATTAAGACATCTGTTTAGATTTTCTTTCTGCGATTTATAATTTTTAAGTTATACTTTTTTAAAACATTCATGTTAAAAAAGTATACAAATATTTATTAATTATATAATTGATGATTTATTATTAAAATTGATATCAAAATTTAACGTAATTTTCTCTACATAATTTACTGAAGCATTTTTGCAATAAACGTTATTAGTTTGTCAAAACATTCAAGTATCGAACTACGTGTCAGAAGGAAAAATGCACATAACTAAATTATTCGTTGGATATGAAAACGGAATACGAGTGTAACATCAAACAGAAATTTTTCCTGATTGGTTTCTAGGGAAGCTCTTTATCTCGAAAGTGCAACCCCAAACTAATATCCGTCAGAACCCAACTCTCAATTGTACTGAAGTTGGAAGTGGGCATTTTGCGAACACTTCTCACATATTGAATATGTTTAGAAAATGGATTCAAAGTAATTTCTATATTTGCTTATAAAAGCAATGTGCATATAAAAGATAATTTTAATCTGTGATCTGTGATAATAAACTGAATAATGCATATTTCAATCTTCTATAATAAATGCATAACAAGTACAGTTTATAACTAATTCAACAGATAAAGAAATCAACTAATTTGATTAATCCGTTGAGTAACCATAAATAAATCCCATTGTCTGTTTGTGTAGCTCAATTGATATTTACGCTCGGAGATATACTGTTAATATACATAATTCCACAAATATATGCCATATTTTGCGGTACTCTATGATAATCTCGAGGTAAAATGGCCCGAAGTTACTGAAACTGTTCTTTAACCATTCGTAATTTTCTATTTATGTATATCAAATATTCCATACAAATTTCGATAACTAATTTAAGTGATTTATTTTACAAACATAACAAATTATTCTCGCAAAAATTACTATACTAAATAGTTAAATAAGAAAAATAAAATTATTTTATGTCATTTTTACAAAAACGATTAAGAACAAATTACTAAAATTATTATTAAAGTTATTACCTTGAATTATTACTGTATAGTAATAGTCAAGTTATATAAATATTGCAATGGAAAGATTTTTTGCTTATATTACTATCCAGAAAAGTAATTTTTTGAAAAATAATTTTCTTACCCACACGGACGAAAATATATCCAAAATTTTATAGACAAAATATATCTCTGATTATATACTAAATATATATAAATTTATATCTTGGACATTACATTTATTGCCGCTTTTTATATAAAAAAGATATACATTTTTATATAAAAAAGATATATATTGAGGATATATAATTCCTATATTTTATAACAAAATATTCAAACAAAAAAAAATTTTATAATTTTATTTTTTAATGAAATTAATATTATTGATTATATATTTAACTTATTATGATAAATTTTCGTTTTTCAGTTTCTTTAAAAATCTCCGGATCTGAGAATTGAACCCAAGTCTTTGAAATCTGTAGTAGGATCTTGAACTTTGCCACTGATCTATGACATTTACTTAACTTCATGATTAAAATGTTACTATTATTTAGTAGAGTTAAAAAATAATTAAATATATATCTTGTATATATATTGTGTCTATATTTTATTATATATTTTTTAAATATATATACAAATTATATAAATAATATAGTCTAATTTATACAATAAATATAACTATATAATACATTTTTCAGTATATATTCTGGATATATATAAAATATAAATACTATAGATATATATCCAGAGGATATATATTGATATATCTATGTTTATATATTTTATATCTCGTACCAGATATATCTTAGGATATATAAAAAAATAAAGTTTGGTATATATAACATATATATTTTCTTAATATATATCTTTTAGTATATATGCTGGATATATAAAATATATAGAATATATATCCTGTTTATATTTTTGGATATATTTTCGTTCGTGTGGGTAAGTGCAAACAATTTGCAATCATTTGGTTTTAGTGGCCCAAAAATAAGAGAGAAAAAGTGAATATTGCGGAACAGTAAATTGATTGCAAAGTATTGAGTAGTGTGTGTCTTTTAGCGGGGCAAAGTTTTTTTTTCTTTTTTTTTTTCAAGCGAGTTGTTCTCCAAGAAGAAGCGTCACCTGAGGAATATAAAGTAACAGAACGCTCTTCCCGGAGGGACATCGGGCCGCAATCATGGCATCAGGTATTCATTACCATCACGAGCGCAAGTCTCGATCATGGTGAGTTAACGTAATCGCAACAATAACAGCCTTGTTAAGTCGCCTCTGCCTCGTTACGACTTGCTATCTTCGCGACTATACTTCTGCTGTACAATATAATGCGCGTGCACTTTCGTGTAACTCGTGTAACAAAGTGTAATGGCCAAGTTGTTCAATTCTTCGCGGAGAATGTGGCGTTCGTCTCATTCTCGCGTTTAAAGTCTTTGCGATAGTCTATAATGGACCGCGAAATAACACGACGGGGGCATCGACAAAAATTTCAACCAGCACTTGGCGAGACAAATTCAACCTGCTTGGCCTCAATTCACATTACGTTTTGTTATACTCATTTAATCGCGCACTCAAAACGTTTAGTGTCTTGAATGAATGGCTTTTAATGGAATGGCAAATTTTGCGGCATTGCGACTTCATTTATTAAAGTATACTTTACTTTTAATCGAAAAAAAATAAAACATGATAAAATAAAATAAAAATATCAAAAGAGCGGGAAAGGGAAGACAGAAAGCAGATGCTAAGTGCAAATTTGAAAAGTCATTTGGATTAAAATACTTTGTCATACATTCTTAAAGCAATTCTTTTTGCAGGAAAGAAAACGTTTTAGACCAAAAAAATATAATTTTTTTTTCTTTTTGTTTGGCCGAAAAAGTAACATCTTAGATGAAGAAAAATACATTTTTGAGATATAAAATATTGGTTGAGGAACAAAACATCTTCCAAACAATATTCTTACTTAATAAATATCCCTATCAAAATGACAAATACATTGCGAATATATTGTTAATACATTGTTAATATATTGTTCATATATTGTTCATACATTGTTAATATATTGTTAACATATTGTTAATTTATTTTTAATATATTCTCAACATATTCTTAATATATTCTTAGTATATTTTTAATATATTCATGATATATTCTTAATACATTTTTAATATATTCTAAATATATTAACTATATATTCACTATGTAATATCAAAAAGGTACATTTGAAGCATTTTTTTGAATATATTAAAAATATATTAATAATCTATTAGGAATATATCATGAATATATTAAGAATATATTAAAGATATATTAAGTATATATTAAGTATATATTTACAATATATTCGCAATATATTTTTCGTTTTGATAGGGATATTCTTTGATAATATTATATTAATGATATTGTTAATAAATAAATCATAAAAATATTAATATTACATTATAATTATATATTTAATTAATATTACTTAATCAATTTTTAAAATTGGATTATAATATTAAAATATACTTGTACATAAAACAAATTGGTTTCCTTTATTATTATTTAATATCTATGTTTAAACAAAATTCTTCACAAATATTATAAAAATGTAATAAACATAATAATATACCTTATGTCATCAAGTAAAAATTTTTTTCCTATTTTGGAATGTAAATATTAAAAATTACATTTGAGTATTATTTTTCAATAAGTATTAATTTCAAGTATACATCTTAATATAATTTAAGTATATTATAAGTATGTTTCAATAATAATAATTTGCATCTTCGTTCAAATTAAGAATGTTTTTATATATAAAATTTTGTAGTCTTAATATTATTAAGACTATTATTAAGACTAATATTATATTCACTATATAAATATTATTTTTTAAGTTAAATAGAAAATAATCGATTTCGCTGAAACTTTGAGATAAAAGTATTTGTTTATGATTGTATAACATTTTGTATGTCAAATGTTTTATCTCATTTCCAACACTGATTTTGTTATTGCTGACACTCAGAATCCATTTTGGTTATAAGAACTAAAATTTGGTTACCACAAACAAATTATTTGGTAAATATATGACCAACCAAATTTTTAGTTAACACAACAAAAAAATTTTAGTTACTTTTATTTGTTCAAACCAACTAACAAAATTTTGATATCAACAAATTTATTTAATTGTATCAAAATAATTATTTAATTGTACTTACAAAATAACAATACAATTTTTCGTGTTGCAGGAACCAACACAATTTAGTGTAGCTAACCAAATTTTAGTTGCATAAATAAAAAAAATTTGTTCTTTCATAAAAAAGTTTAGTTGCTTATACAAAATGGAAAATTGAGAATAGTATTCTCAACTTAATGTTTGGTTTTCTGAACCAGAAAGTTTAGTTTTTACAATTAAATTTTTTTAACCAAACTATTTTGTTGATATAACTAATCTCAGTTTCTGAGTGGAAAAGAAAGATATTTTGAATTGCACTCTCCAATTGTCTTTTCCCTCGTCGAACGTGAAAATCAGACCTAAGCGTTAATATTATTAAGTATAAAAGAAAATGACGATCAATCGCGAAGAAGTTTCCTTGTTAGAGTTGCTCGTTAGTCGCCGTAAGTTGAGGCAAGTTGAAGGCAGTGCCTTCTCAAGGACGGGCGTGCACAGGCCATTCCGTGAAGTCCTTAAAGCGAGCCAGCCATTGATAATGTATGAGAGGGGGCCCCATGGGGTGCTGGATAAGATAAGCATAATAGCTTAATTCATGGAACGTCCGGATAGCTTAGTTGCACAACGGAAGACGCGACTGCGGCGCGTTGCTTCGAAAGGATAATGCACACCAAGCATCGCCAACAAAGTGTGTTAAAGTGTCCTGTGACACACGTTATAATTAATGCTACCCGCGGAATAATTATTCCGAGTGCAGCGCGTATGCACTTTGTCACAATCTAATCCGTTATAGTTGCGCGTCATTTATCAATATTTCGATCGTATTCTTTGATTCTCTCTTCATTTTATGCGTTTGTCTTATTTTTTCCACGAATTGTTCGTGAGATGATTTATATTTTAATGCAAGTCGTGCGTTATGATATTGAAATGAAAAATGAGCATTATCATTGTTTCTATTCCCAAGGACAAATTCAACCGGGTACGCCATATCGGAAACCTGTCCCTAATTTATCAACATTTTATCCTTGCAAGGCCCTCGCTAGAGCCTTGTTTTTTTCAAATTTGGCACAATTCCTAGAAGAATTTTAAACTTGGCTGAACCTGGGGCCTTGTTAGGCATATCCTGTTCTTACTCTAGTAGAAATGGAATCGGGCATGCCATGTTTCAGATGTGGCCCTGATGTGGTTTGCCTGATTAATACCATATTAATGGTGGGCTGATTTGGGCCCGATTGGGGCCAAAATAGCATTTCGTGAGACATTATTTATTTTTTTTTAATGGCAGCCCTGTAAGGGCCAAGGATGGCCCAGGTAGGACATCCTGACTTTCAAATCGGGCTATGACCATAGATGTAACGCCGGGTGTTTATATGGCCCCAGTCGGGAATTCCGTATAATGGGATT
>JABFPJ010003230.1:0-16729 GCA_022817425.1 Gryon sp. ZL-2020 | reverse complement strand
AAGCAAATAAAATATCAGCATTTCAAAATCGCATATTTGTATACTATAACTATACTTAACATAAAAAACTTAATAGAACTAAAAATCTATTTTAGGTGGTTCTTTTTTCATTATCATTTTCCAATCATCATTATGGTTGATGATGGGAATGATTAATTAATTATTAATAATAAATAAAAATGAAATAAATAAAATAAAATAAAAAAATAAAATAAAAATAATTAATAATGATTAATTTTATTAATGTTAAAATTATTTTTATCTTTAATTTTCAGTTTGAATAAGTAGAAATAGTTATATATATTTTTATTATCATAAATAATATTTGATGCAATATTGTTAATGATTTAGCAAAACATTTACGACCAAAATCAACGCCACTTTTTGGTTCCAACTACACCGTTCGTTCCAGTCGAATTTGTATAACCTAGAATGGGCATAAAGCGTGCGCAGTAAGTTTTATTCCCCGTTTAGATTTTATGTTTAGATTTGCTGTGTCAAAACTTTCATTATAAAATCCAAAAGCTTAATATTTTACATGTTTATTTTCAATTGAAATTAATGTAAGGATGCCAAAAAAATCCAAAGGTAAATAAAGTAAAAAATTATTTAATATAGATAAAATATTTTAAAATATTTGTTTTTAATTTTGATTTTATAGGTGCAATTTTTTTCTACTGACAAAATACTGCTTTATTTCTTATTAGTGTATTTATGATATCCCCATGACATCCCTATGACATCCCTCTGTTGTACTTATTACATCCCGACGACATCCCATTGATGAAGGAGGCGAGCTCTGACACAAACAAATTTTGTTTTAAAATTAAGTATAGGTATCGCAAACCTACGACACTTTGGTGACCTGAAGCTATATCTCCTTAAAATTTGGTTAAGATTAATCAGTAGATTAACACAATTGATATACAAATAAATAATATACTTTTCTTTTATTAATATTTAAAAATGCATAATCAATGTTTAAAATAGTTGGCAGAATGTCGGCTAACAACGTTGTGACGATTTAAAAGTGCCACAGTCATAGGAGCTATTAAAACTAACATGAATAACTGAAGGACTGGAGCAGTGGATAAGACGACGGACTGTCACGCTGGAGGCACACGACTTATCAAATCTTCGAGATTCAAAAATTACAACTTTATTTTCGAACCTGAATTTAATCATGAATTATAATGAGGAAATATATAAAATAATTAATTAAATTTAAAAAATGGTTACATGTATAATAAATAATATTTGCCTAAAAGTTACAAACAAGGTCGAAGCAATATTGGCAAACAACATTGAAACAAGTCGCATAAATCGAGGTTGGGAAAACGTTGGTTTGCAACATAGGGACAATGTTGTAAAACAACGCTGGCGTGCGTGACAGGCCAACTTCAAAGCAAATATCGGCTCGATGTTAATCAACATCGTCGTAACGACTTTGTCAACGTTGTGCGATCTTCGAAATGACTGTAATTTTCCGATTGAGAACAAACAAACGTATTTTCAATTTTCTATATTAGTAAGGATCTCGATAAGGATAATATGTAATTATAAGAAAATAATATATTTTATGGAATAGTAGGTTATACGATTATTCATATATTTCTGTGTAACTCTAGTTTCGCCTTTATATTTAAACAATCAAAAAAGACGACAAATTCCAGCAAAAAAAACCGGCGTGCGAAAAATGCCAATACAAAACAACGTGAAGTCAAATGCATAATTAAACTGGAGTACCACTCTCAATTTTTAAGCATTTACTCTGAAAAATCAAAAAATTATATCCAAAACGTGAGTGTAAATGTTACTATTATAATATTTATATTCCATATCAAGATTTTATTTCAATTAAAAATTAATTTCAAAAATACTTATCTTGAACAGTGAAATTTACGATAAAATATCCAAATTTAATGGTCAAATTTCTCTTTCATTAAGAATAATAATCTCTAATGTTTAACTTGCGAAAATGCGACAACACATTTACAATTTCAACGTAATACTTAACTATGACATATAATACTCAACTTCAGCATTTGAAATTCTGCTCAAGGTGAGTACTTATTCAAAAATTTTGAGGGTGTTTTTGGTGCATTGTTAATGGCATTTTTTAATGAATGTTTTATGTAACAGTGCTCATACAATTACTAAAAGTATTGAAAAAAGATGTACTATTTTGGCAGACGGAAAAAAAAAATTAATTTGTGCTATATTTTCAGATTATTTTTTTAGCATTTTTCTTTTTCAGTCATATACATCAACAATGTATAATTCATTTATATTTAAGAATTTTTTTATTATTTTTCCAATTGAAATTGAAACTCTGTTTCCAATTGTAACTAATACATTGAGGCATGGGAAACTTTTGATCAGCGGCATATATTAATCAAATGTATAACTAAAATTATAGTTATGATGCAACAAAGTGATACGTCGATTATAACAAATTTAAATGTCGAACTGAAATAAATTGAGTATTAATTGTTCGAAGTAATGTTTTCTATTTCTGATAGTGTAACATTTGTTTTACAAGTACATCGATAGCGTATTTCTTGATGTGCAATGAACAAAAAACGAAATTTTTTAATATTTCGTCGTAAAATTACATTACAAACAAATACTGTATCCTTGAAATCTTAATTAGCAGCAGTTAATCTTTACCGTTCATTACTAAGAAATTGAATGAATTTAAGTATCAATGAAATTAGCACGCCATTTGACAAAAATATCGAGGTGTAACTTCCAATTTCATTCATACTGAACTGTTAATGTAATCCCTTCATCATAATATCATAAACTCTGTTAGTCATTTAGTTATTACGATCATAAGGACAAAAGGTTTTAAAGGCAACGCCTTAAATGTGTCAAAATTTGTGTTTGATAAAGAGCCGCGGACAAATACGAGGGTCTTACTGCAGCTTTCCGTATCTACTTAAGGCTTCTTCAATTCATAATATGATTTAGCAAGGGCAAAAGAAGCTTTTCCGGTGCAAACGAATGAACGAACGAACGTTTCATCGACATTTCTCATAGCGAGATTTCGAGAAGAGAATTCTGTATAAATGGTCCCCACCTCGATCTAGCCCACTATCCCGCCGTCGCCCGATACAAGCCCCTCTCGCGGTTCCAGAGCCGACGCTCTGCGCGCCCTCGACTCACGATCCTTCGACCTACCCTCTCCCTTCGACTTCCTCTCTCTGTCCCTCTTTTTCAGCCACCTTACCATCGTTCTTCTTCCGTTCTTCCTCGTCATGGTCCCATCTATCCGTCCCTGTCCCTCTCGAGCCTCTCTGTATTTTCAACGAAGCAGCACACAGCACAGCAGCAGCAACCCCTACCGCCAACACCGAGCAACCGTGTACCCCTCCAGTCGACGTCGTCGCCGGCACTGCCGCCACCGCCACCGCGATACATTACGATACACGGTTCTTGTCTCCACGCTATCCACCTACGTGCAAGACACAACGTTTCAATCCGTAGATACACTAGAGCCACTAGAAAAATCACTTATCTTTACTACATAATCACCAATCTCTCTTTCTCTATCAACCATTATAATCCTACCTTTCTTTAACAACAAAACATACTATAACTTTACAGATGATAATAGTAACTTACGTTATTCTACACACACGCATTCCACAATTTGACTATTATTCATTATATACCAATTATTTTCGTCCTTGTAACCGCTGCATACAGCATTCCAATACATAAACAGTCAGCCAAACACAGAGAGATTCACACGTGCCAAGTGTATACATATACACACAAGTATTTGAATACATAGTATATACATATACGTTCGTCTGTATATATACGCGCAATACATAAGCCGACACGCACGCGTAAACAAACGGTACGTGCAAGTGCCTTAGCCGCTTTTTGGATTGCTTGATCTAGCAGATCTTCAGATAAGGTTTGCCGACTTGAAAAGCACGTTCTCGGGGCTTTAATTCATGAGTTGTATATCTACGCGAACGTCATCATATCAGCAACTCGTTTTCTCGCAATACGTACGTGACGATTTGCGTGCAGTTTGACTGAAAGCCGGCTAGTTTTCCGGTTAGCCCTTGTTATTTTCGTGTTCACACCCCCTAGTTTGATTTAAGTTTATAGTTGTCCAGTGAAATGCGATTTGGTTGAAATTTTTCGAAATCAATGTGTGATTAATTAGTGATTATTTTCCACGGTCACCTTGGTGACAAAGTGTTAAAGTTAGAGGAGAAAATTCGTTGAGTTGTGCGAAATAATTAATGTGAATGGTTGTTTATTGCCGGATATTGCACGTGGTTTTCTGTTAGTTGACAAAATTTCATATTTCAGTAATATTGTTGGATCGCTGGTTACTTAAAAAGAGAAGAAAAGATAAAAAAAATAAAAATATATCAAAGCGTGTGGAATGGTGTGATACTGCATCTTCGAGGAAAACTACTGTTCGCGATTCAGGTTGGTGCAAGCAGGTGGGTTCAATCATATCCAACTGACACCAACATCGACATCGACGAGTCGACAAGCAACCCCGCCACGAAGCAACCCCTACACACAACAACCCAACGCGGCAGCCAGCTATCCCCCACTCTAAATCGCACAACAGCTAGAGCGGAAGTACTAGTCAGTCGCCGAGCGACCTTTCGACATCACGGGTTTGTTTGAAGCCCTCCTTTTGTGTCCTTTACATCGTAAGTCCCCTCCACTTTCGTGATTGTAATCGGCACGCTTGAGGCACACGTTTATATGTAACATTCTTATCGTCGTAATCCAACGCGACTTGTGCAAAATCGTTGCGTTCTTGCAGAGATTGGATAATTCCATCAATTTCGGCAATTTCATGTTCGACGGGCTCAAATCAAAATCGGTGTAAATTCATAAAATAATCGTGACCGATAAGTGTAAATTGTTTGTTCGGCAATTGTAAAGGCGAAAAACAAAAGGAACATTTCAATTAGTCGAATAAGCTGATTGTTAAAACGAAGCCGATTTTACTCCCCATAGTCACGTGGAATAAACTTGTGATTTCGACGTCGCGCGATATAGTACCATACGGTGAGCTACAACGTCAATGAAAATCTCTTTATTTTCGTTCTTGGAACAAAGTCGACGGGGGATCTTGTGTACTTGTTGAACGTGGGCTTGATATTGAGAAAGAGCTTTCGCGTGGAGAAGTGGAGTCGAGCAAAGTTGTTGGTGAAGTCTTGCGTGAAAATATTCAACAAACAAATTGAATTGAGTGTAACGATAAAACGGTCGGCTGTCGTAAGAAAATACAGCAGCGCCACACATCGACCACGTGGTTGTATGTTAGTGACGTCAGACGATTATCTACTGTGTTTTTCTACAAGTGATCGTGATTATCGTCCTTCAGTGGGCCGTTCTTCAATTGTTCTTTACTTGTGTAGGCCAAACGTGCGTGTAGTAACAACAAATTGTACTGAGATTACAACTGGGATATAACACCGTAAATTGGTGTACTTGCTTGCAAAGGCAAGATCTCGTCCACAGGCGAAGTTGGCATTCGGGAAGCCCAGGTCCAGCTGGTCCAGGGCCCCATTAGTGTATTAAATTCATCGCCAAATTGGTCGCAGTGGTGCGGTGCTTGTCGGCTGTCGAGAAACGAGAGCTTTGGGGTGGCATCCACGACGCCAGCTGGCACCTTGGCTCCGAGCACAGCACCGGGCTCCGGGGCAACGGTGGTGGGTTGTTTAGTTGGAGTGTATCCGTGCACTCCCTCCTCTACGGGGCCAAGGGGCCCCATTGCAACAGCAGCGACAGCTACTCATTTGCTCCAACAAACCCAGTCTATTCAAGGAACTAATTGCCGCGCCTGTTGCTGCCACCATCAGCAACCGGTCAGCGCGCCAGTACAGCTCACCAGTCAACGGGGCGGTCTCGCGCTGAGGGTAGCGAGGGTGGCGTCCACCACCTCCGTCCGAGCCGCCCCCTACGCACATACCCAGCATCAGACGCTGGGCCCGGAGTGCAGGTAATGACCACCCACATCCAGAATCGTCTACATTTGTTGTTGTCGAGTAACAAGTGCAACCATCTAGAAATAAACCAACACGATAAACGCGCACTCTCTACTTCCGCTACTTCTTCTACTTCATCTTCTACTTCTACTTCTTACTCTACAGTTTGCTTAATCTAGTTGCAGTTCTTATCGTCACGTGCACGAATCACTACTCGCGTAGTGTCCACGTGTGTTGATATTAAAGTAGCCGAACAACGAAGTAACGATTGCGCGGTGACGCGTTGAGTGTTATATATATATATATACATATATATATATATACGTATAAAAATATTTAAGAAATAGAAAAGCAAAAACGTTGCATATAAAGTAAAGGCAATTGTAGACTAGAATAAAAATTCAAACAAACCCATCGCAAACACAAAGGTGTAGGGAGGAGACGGGCACAGTGGGTGGAGGTGGTGCGCACATCCTCGGCAGTCCGATGCTGTTTGTTCCATTCACGGTACCGACTTTCCCTGCGACCCATCATCAGACGTCGACTCATCCGGCTCATCAGACGCAGCATCAGCAGCTGCAAACTGCCAACCAAAATCCGGTACAGCAACCACCACCGCAGCTAACACAAATCAACCAGTTGAACCATCTTAATCATCAGGGCATCGTTCCTGCAACGACTAATCAACCGACTATTCATAGCACCAGCTGTTCACCGCAACAGCAAGCTACTACTCCAAACAAGGTATTGCTATATTCCCAAATAGAAATTGTCGAATGGCTGAGCACTGTCACTTTACTAGTCACCATTGGATGACCGTTGTAAATGGAGTACGAGCCAGCACTGGGATGAAACACCAGTCTCTGGCACTTTACAGATGGCAATTAGACTTTAGATGGCTGGCAATTAGTACTGTGTCTATACTGGCCCAGTACTGACTGCCAGTGGTTTTTTGCAATTAATTTTTATTAATAAAAAATAAATATATTCTATTTTTAGTCTGTATTTGTTTTTCTCTGTATTAAATTAATATTACTATTAATTTTTTACTTGTTAAATTGTGAATTATATTTTTTTTAATTTTCTAATGAGAATTGAACTTTGGTCCTTCAGGTTACTAGTCTCGTACTTTACCACTGGTTTACGGTGTCTTCGAAATTATTCTATCTATAAACATGAATACATGTTTTAGATAGAATAATAAACTATTTAATTTCAACCACAAGGTCTGTGGTTGAAATTAAATAGATTTGATAATGACGTAATAGCTTTTTTTTAACTTCTTTAATATTTGCAATATATTTAATACTTATTGTAAAAAAATAACTTAATTAACATTCATCTTATACAGTGTTTAGACATTGAAATTTTATGTCAAACAAATTTTAAGTATGAAAAAGTACTGTGCCAGTATTCTGCCAACGAACGTTATTCATCTATAGACAACCGTTGGCCCTACCATCGGGACAGTATATTTATTGCGGCAAATATATATGGAGACAGTACATTTTGCCAACCATTTTTTGCCAGTACTGTGCCAGACTTCGGCCATTTGTCACCACTGGCTTAATACCAACATTTCTTTATGGATTATTTTAGCCAAAGAAAGGAAGTATGGTTGTTTTGTTCGTTTACATATCACGTGTTAGATCGTTACATTATATGTCAAAGAAATATGATCTGTTGATAATTTTCAATAACTCAAATTATTATGAGGTTTTTATTACTAATTACTTTTTACTCAAATTGTTCAAAATAGTCAAGCATTTTAATTGCAACACTAGAATTTATTCAACTTCCAACTTCAAATAATTGTACTTTCTCTTTCAATTGCTTTTATGTTGATGATTTCAGTTCAAGATCTCGGTATCTCCGGTTTGTCTTCTCAATCGAATCATGCTTTTATCATTCTGGCACAGTTTCAAGTCAATTTTCTTGAGCGAGTCCTAGTCTTCTGAAATATTTTTAAAAATTTGGTGACATAGTCCAATGTCTTCTGACACATGTGAAATGATACAATTTAATTTCGAAATACAATAATATTCGATCAAACATACAATCGAGAAATCGAATAACTCGTGAATTAAAAATGAGGATTTCATGTGCAGAAAATGAAAAAGCGATACCCTTACGGACGAAAATATATCCAAATATATATACAAGATATAAAATCTATATTTCATATATATCCAAGATATACATCAAAGTATTTGAACTTGAAAATATAGACAAAATATAGGCGATTATGTATCTAATATATATAAAAGCGGGAATAAGTATAACATCTAGTCTATATAATTTTGGATATATCTTCGTCCGTAGGTGTAATTTAATAACAATTATTGTAGAATGATACAATAATTCGAATGATTTTCGTACATTAGCACGGTTTATGGAGTGTAATATCGATAATCAATCACAGCTTCGTGACGAGAAAATACGACCAAGCTTTTACTCTATGGAGAATCAAAGATAGATTTATAGTTCTAAGTCTTTCCAACCTGAAAGCCCAAGGACGCAGGAAGAAAGGGAAATACTTTAATTCTTTTGGGAGAACGGGAGTAGTTGTTATCTCGCTTGCGTGAACAGGCTGCTTTTCTGAGACTTGCAGAGTTTCTCACATAACTTTATTAATTAAAAACTATAAGTTCCCGTTTCTCGATACATGTCGCTGTAGTTTTAACTCGGAACGCTGCCACAAACTTTTATTTTATTTGTATTTTTTTTTTCATTATACTTTTATTGTAGTTTCGTTAATTCTGTAATTAAACATAGTATCAAATTGAAATTATAAACCGTTAATTTCTAATTTCCATGCAGAGTGTTTTTGATGACTCTATGCCACGCAGTAGTTTTTGACGACGTTAAAAATTTGTTGTTACATCAATTGGTGTATCAAGCAAATTTATTAACAGATGTAATTACGCTGAATAAGAAAAAGGGGTACCTTGCTACTTTTAAGCATTCATTTTTTCTCCTTTTTAATGTGTAAACGTTATATTTGAATACGTATTAATGAGAATAAAGTCTGAAAAAGGAGCAAAATTCTTATCATTAAAATAACGCGTGAAAAGCAACCTTCTAATTAAATTTCCATGCAAACCATATTTTCTTCATATTATGAAGTTATACCTGCTGGCGATACGTATTACACAATTTAAGTAGATTATATGTGTCTGTAAATAAATTTGACTGTATTTACGCTGTTGCTCCTCTTAAAACTTTGTGCAACATGTATAATTAATAAACTCGCTAGATACTTTATATTTTTAAGTATTTATATCAGACGGAATGAAAAACAGAACGAGTATGCAATCAATTTAAGATGCAATGTACATAAATACTATACTAATACGATTTTTACATATTATTTTACAAAGAAGATATGTTTATAACTTGCTTGACTATCTGAGGATATGACTTGCTTTTTCTTGAGGATATACTTCAGACATTATTTTAATTGTTCCGTATTTTAACATTATTCGCAATTTAAAAATATACATGCCCTACAATTTATATCATTGTGTTTTTTTTTCGTTTGAAAACATTATATTTTTCTTGGAACACACAAGATAACAATATTTAATAGTAAGATCTACATAAAATTATTACTTTTAGTAAAAGTTAATTTTTAAGCTAATTTTTTAAAGTGACGACTGCTATTTGAGAAACGCATTGCTAAAACGAATAAAATTTATCATCGTTAAAACGTTGTTTGTATTGAGTTAAGCACAACTAAAAAAGAACTCTATTCATTATACGTCTCGGAAGGATATGAAATGACAGTATTCCGAAGCGACTTTGAGCGATAATGACGACGCAAGACAAGCACGGGTGCGTGGATAAAGATCAAAGCCCTGCGCATGATTTCATTATGTGCTCCCCTGCTCCACTTCGCTCAAATATCAGAAAAAAAGAAACCAACCTCACCGCATCGTGGTCGTATTTCTTTTAACCATTTTGATTCGTAACATAAAGCATTGCAAAGATGACAAGTGAAGGCCAAAAATAGAAACTACATAGTATTTGAAAGAAAAGCAAAAACAAAAAAAATGCGCCAGACAGTCCTTTAGATAATCATTCTGCATTTTGTTTTTCTTTACTCAGAGGGCAGAATTTTATTAGTTTAAGTTGTTGCTTCTTATCGAAATATAATTTGTCGGCTGTGCCGACAAATATCTGCAGAATTAGGAAGACATTGTAATGCTGTTTATCAACTGTATGTATTCGATTTGTATATTTGTTACTTTGAAAGTATTACCTGACTTAACGTAGGTTACTTTTTTCTTGTTTGAAATATAAATTTGATAGAAATTGATTGGGTTTACAAATGAAATAGCATTCTAATTGCATGAAAAATTTATATCAAATCGGGAAACTAATAAGGTTGCAAAGAAATTAGACCAGTAGAAAATCTTACTGTTTCACAAAAAATATATAAATCAATGTTCATAACCACCAAACACTTAATCGATCATATTTTATCTTAAAAAATGACAGTTAAAATGATTTTTGTCTATTACATATACTCACATTTTGAAATCCCTTTATATCGACAAGAAAATAAAAGAAAGTGATAGACAAACTTATAAGTTAATATTAACTAGTATTAACATAAATATTTGAGAATTAAAAATTATTATTTAACATAGTTTTTTTAGAATTAACGATTATGCAAAACTTGCTCATTTTATACATTTTAATAGTCATTTGTCTTTTCTATAAGCTGTTCCCCTGAGTGTATTGATAAATTAATTTACAAATCGATTACTCAATAAAATTTTTATTGAAAGGTAATATATTTCATATTAGCCTAATGTCACCTATGAGTTGGCAGTTCACAATGTGGCAATCATTATTGAAACAAGGTTGCAAAAAGTGTGATTAAAGAGAAAGCAAGAAAAAGTACAAGAAGAGAGCAAAATAAAAAGTATAAAAAAGGGTAAAAATATGCTGTTCGTAATGGATAGAAAACGCATCGTGAAGCCATCATAAAATAGTACAAATGAGCGTCCCGTAGCGACGTCGGCAGGAAGCGAATAAAAACGAGGAAAGAGCGGCATAAAAATGTACACGAAAAAAGTAGTCAAATGCACCAACCCCTAACTTTCGTCTCCTTCCTCGTCTGTCTCTGTACTCCTAAAAACCTCCTCTACTCTAGAACAGCGCTCGCAGATACAAACAAACATAGGACCATACACGCCAAGTAACAAATGTCGGACATTTACATTTAGAAGCACAAGGGTGTTCTGTTCTCTTCACGTCTTTGTTGTTTTCTCTCCGTCTCTTTTGCTGACGTAGATAACGAGCGCACACGTGCGCCACCCTGTGACTTTGCGCAGGCCACGTCTATTATGGCTTTTCGACACTTGCTCCGACAAATTTTTCATTTTTACGTGTTAATCCTGAGCTTAATCGATTTTGTTCTGTATCCATATGCAATGACATATACAAAAATTGTATCAATTTTCCGGTTATTTAACTTGTGAATATAGATTTCTACGAAATGTCTTCGCCGCCCTCTCATGATTTCTCTCGTTGAGACGTATAATTAGCGTTAGATGCTGTGCACTTGTTTTGCGACGGTTGAGGGCATAATTATCCCCGCGTTTATCGCTCGAATCTTCTCCTGCCGGATAATTGCCTTCGGGAAGAAAACATTGGAAACTTTTAAGGAAGAGGGTTCGCGAGGCAGACAGGATGTTCAACGAAGCATATTGACTTTGTCGCGAGCACGGAGTTTGAATATCGTTTGACTTGGCAGACAAATTTGTACCCGGTCGCTTAATTGATATTTCAATTTGTTCAGCGCTGTGGACAAATTTAATTTTTTGGAACGGATTGTGCATACGAGTTTTCTAATTTCGTTCTCAAAACCATCTACTCATTTAAAATAATATTTGATAGCTACTTGTTCTCGATTTGTTTGGTTATCACATTTTAATCTTGCTACTTTAAGATTTTACTTACTTTAAACTTACTTTTTACTTAAATTTTTTACTATTAAGCCATATTAAATGAAAAAATCTATTTATTCTGTTTATACCTAATAAATTTGATAAAACTGTTTCATTTATTATTACTTATTTTATTTGTTTTGAAATGTATTATATGATTCCGCGGTAACATATGCAACAATAAGGTAACAACAAAATGCCTGCATGAGCCATCGTTTGGACAAAACTTACGTGCAGAAGAAAAATATTATGATATCCACACTGAGAACAATCTCATCAGTTATTTTAACTAATCAGTTCAATTAAATGGAATAAAAAGTTTAACTATTTTTTCTGTGAGTTAACTCATATTTTCAATTTTTTTAATTTTCATTAAAATTGAATAACCGGTATCTTGAACTATAATTTTCAATTAAACTAAACGAAGTATGAACTGAATAATTCAATAGAGGTCGGGCCATAATTAACATTTTCCAGTCAATAAAAACAAACAAACAAATTTCCGAAAAAATAGTTAATTTAATTTATAATTATTATGTATTATTTTAATGCATAAAAATAATAAATTCGATTGAATGTAGTAAACCTTTCTACGGAAGATTTGAATAGACTTTTAACCTATTAGATGTACTATGAAAACAATAAAGTAAATACGACCCCTGTATTATGATTCAGGCATTATTCTCGAAGGTCAATAACTGTTTGTAATATTTTGACGGAAAGTAACGTAACAACAAGTCATGAAATAAGTTCAAATACATAATTCAACCTAGTGTTTTAAGTTAAAAATAACTTGAAAGCAAAAGTAATGTCAAATATATAAGCTTACATTTTAAAACTAGTTAATCAAAACACCTTTTCTGGTTCTTTATTATATCTTGTATATTTGTTTACATTGACAGATATTTTGATATAAAAGATAATCTTAACTTTCGAAATATTTGTCACTTATTTCCGTCTGAAAATATAACTGATATCAGCAGCAATAAATTGTAGTGAACTAGTTTTACGATTATTAATTGAACAGTAAAGTTATAATAACGGAAATCTACTAAGTTTTTGTATGAGTAGCACGATTTTGAGAAACTGATTAATTGTTTTATCGCAAATAAAATAAAGCGATAAAGATAAACGAAAAAGAGAAAAGTGTTTTTGTAATAATTATAAAGTAATTCATATCCATTTGTGGCATTAGGATATGTATATATAGTAAAACTGACTGAAAATTAGCAACTTCATTAACTTTGCGGAAACCCTCAGTGAAACACACAGTATCAACATTTTAGATACGAAATTGGGATTGTATCCTTACTAATATATAAGAATGAAAATATTTATTTTTGTTTGTGGAAGTATGACGTATGAAATAGGCTTATTAGAAGTCAATTTAATTATATTTTTGCAACAAATAATTGTCTGAAATAAATAAGTTTTTATTGGTTCAAAAATAAAAACTATGGTATATAAGGAGTGGGTCATAAGATCATTTAGAGGCCATAAAGGGTTTCTCAGGCGAAGCCAGGGATTTCGATTGTAGTCATAGGTGGTCATAGGGAACTAGTTGAATATATGAATAATTTTTAATTAATTCGTGACAAGATTTGACAATATTTGAAAGTGTGAACCATCGTAGTTAAAGTGGTTTTGACGAGTAAAAATATATAATATTGAAGGAAGACAAGCAATGGAACAAAAATATACATACAAAAATAATAAAGTGAAGGAAAAAATGCTAAAAATAAAGCAAGTAAAATTATGAAAAATTCCAAAGCAATGCAAAACTACTAGTACCCTTGTGCTCGAGCTACAGTATACTTTTATCTCGGCAACGCCGCGAGTGATGTTGGATTGCAATCAATTTTTTGTGCGCAACTACAATCTCTTTTGACCATGCATCACGCGGCAATCTGTCGCAGCAACTTCTTTCGGTTCCGTTTTAAGCCGTTGTCCATTTTAACTTTTATGGTGCAAACTGGTTGGTTTGTCCGTCTGGCCAACCTGCGATAGGATTTGCATGTCGAAGTTTGTAATTTGCATTTCAATTCCGTCAGAGCTCCGATGCTCCAGTGACAAACACGCTGATACAAACATAAATACGGAATATTATGATGACAAAGTCTATAATGACGACGAACGTCTCTTGATCAAAAATACTCGTGAGCCGCATTTTACTCTAATTTTAAACATTTAAGTATTCGTATATCATTCAAAAGATATAGCCAATATAGCAACCACGTTAATATTCCATATTTATATTATACATGACACATGGAACACCACTTAAGAACAACGCATTTTGAATTCCGTGCGAACAACTCGATAGAGAAATTCGTTCCGAATTTTCATGACTGTTGTATGCCACTACGAAAGCATGATGAAAACGTTTTATTATTTCGTTTTTTCTACCGTCTCCCTTCACTTTCCGACGAGCTTTGTTATTTAATGCCCGAACCTTGATTAATGTTTGCCGATCGAATTTTAAACATTTGTTAAACGCGCGAATCAAAAAGAATTCACAAATTCTATCTGAATTTTATATTGGATTTCATTAATTTTTCGTGTATCGTCTGGGTATGCATGTTTTTCATTAGTTTTTTTCTATACATTGTTTGTAATAACTTGCGTATGTTGATTATTGTAATTGTGAATGATAGAAAAAATAGAAAAATTAAGCATAATTGAATATCTATATTGCCTCATCCTTTTTTGAACAATTAAGAAACAGATTATTATTCTTAAACAAGACATTTCCTTGAATAATTTTATTACTTTGATTCTTTACATACTTTGTTTATCAAAATAAGTAAACAATTATAATAAACTGTAAGAATAATTACGATTATTTTGGTGTTTAATTATTGCATTATACTTATATTATTTACAACAATATAAAATTTCTTTGATATCAAAGAAGTATTATATAATACTGAATTATGTGACACATACATGAGCGTGTGAGTATTATTATTGGACTATCTTTTTTGATATATCACTATATGTACAGTATAATTTTCTTCCACCTAGCATATAGTTATCACTTTACTTGCATTAAATCATTAACATATTTGTTGCATTCACGAACTACATTAACAATTATTAATTAAAAACATATTTTTTTAATAAATGGAGACTTCAACCTTTAATGGAGAATTTTAAATTCTTTATATAAAATTTAACAATCAACGACGCAGTAGAGTTTCGGTTCATATCATCGTGTATTGTTTACTTATACTGACGAACGTAAGGATGTCATCCGAAAAACATACCTCTAGAATATTTACTACATTTTATTTTTCATATAATCCAAAAAGTGCCTGCATCATCATAATAAAAGGAGAATTTTATTTTGGTCCTGAATCAGTTTTTACAAACAATAACGAATCTTAAATCTTATCCCACACGATCGAAAATATATTTTTCTTGATACCTACTGTCAAAGTACTACTTTTCATGACTGAAATCAGCCGTAAAAGCTTCAATTTTTACGGCTGCTTTCAGTTATGAAAAGCAGCACTTTGACAGTAGGTATCAAGAATAATATTGTTTGATGCTTGGCGTAAAAGCGCCTCATTGGCTGCCGAACGGGGAGTCTAACCTCGCTTCGCTCGGTTAGCCAATGAGGGCAGCACAATGAGGCGCTTTTACGCCTAGCAGCAAAAATATCTATTTAAAATATATATAAAATATACTTTGCTGAAAAAAATATATTTGCAGCAAAAAAATTATATAAATGGCAAATATTTTTTATATATTTTACTAATATATAAATTTCAATCTATGTTTGTCTGTTTGTATGTCTGATTGTCACCTCATCACGCAAATTCTATCGAACCGATTTGAATCAAAGTTTGAGGGTATATTATTCAACAGTTGCTAAGTATCGTAGGGTATATAAAATTGAATTTGCATTAAAACAAAATTTTTTACACAAATTTTTATAAAGGGCGTTGTCATATGGGGATTCATCATAGGAGGAGGTTTTCATAGGCGAAGGTCGTCATACGCGGAGTTCGTCATAAGGGGAGGAGATTTTTTTGCGTCAGCCGGCTTCGCTCTGGTCAAATGTGTAGTAAATTTATAAAATCCTATCCTACTAATATATAAATTTCAATCTATGTTTGTCTGTTTGTCTGTTACCTCATCACGCAAATTCTACTGGGCCAACTTACTTGAAAATTTAAGGGTATACAGTGTTAATACTGCAGATTGTCGTGGGCTATATAAATTTGCGATATATACATTTGATGTTTAGAATAAAAAATTTATGTCATAGCTTCATCACTTCGACGGGGGGGAATGTTATAGGGATGCCATAAGGAAGTCTTAGACAGATTATAGGGGTAATAGGGGGGAGGGGGTCTATAGGGAGCCCATAGAGGGTCCATAGAAGTATCGCGAGTGGAACTGGGGATTTAGTCAGGACTCATACATGGTCATAGGGAAGGAATTACAAGCTTTTGCCCAGTTTTGCACTAGCTGAAGCCGGGGCTTCAGCTAGTGTAACTAATATATATATATATATATCTAACTAATATATATTAATATGAAAGTATGTTTGTTTGTTTGTTCGTTTGTTTATTTGTTTGTTTGTTTGTTTGTTTGTTTGTTCGAGCATCACGCTAAATCTACCGAACCGATTTTGCTGAAATTTTGACAGGAACTAGCTGAAACTCTCAAAAGTGTCGTAGGCTATATAAAATAGCAATATATAAAGTAGTTTTTGAAAAAAAAATTTTTCCGATTTTGGACCACCCCACCTTAGGCGGTTATCGGGGGGTTATCGGGGGGTTATCA